>CAJHUC010002932.1:0-219695 GCA_905146915.1 Ostreobium quekettii
TAACGGATATTTTCCAACGGACCGGAAGCCGCGCACCCCATCCGCTAATTTAGCGGATGGCAGCGGACGTGTGTGCCGAATCAGCGGATGACAGGCAGTAAGTACTGATTTCCGAATCTGCGGATCGGGTTGATTGCCAGCGTGGCTCGGCCAGCGTCCACATACCGCGGACCTTATTTGGTCGCTCTTCTGGTGCTGCCGCAGTCTCCAACCCTTGCCGCCCCACCAGCCACACCATGGACCCAGCACCTGCCGGGCCAAGAGGTAAGGCATACCGCGCGGCGCGCGCACGGGCGGCAGAACCAGAAGCCAGGGCAACGCCCTCAGTACCGCCGACCGGGCGGGAAATTCCGGGCCGCGCGGGGTGTTGGGGGGGGGGGGGCTCGGATGTTCTGTTGGCCGAAAACCTGTCTGTGGCCGGATGCAATCCGCCGCTGATGCACAGGCATACCGGGCTATCCTGCTTTCTGGCCACGGCAACGCCCTCAGTACCGCCGACCTGGCGGGAAAATCCGGGCCGCGCGGGGTGTTGGGGGCTCGATGATCTCGCCGTCAAAACCCGTCTCGCCGGACGCAATCACCGTGATGTTTCGCATAGCTGCGGTTATCCCCGGGGCTTGCCGTGGCGCCGCTCCTCGCATCGCCGACCTGGCGGGAAAATGCGGGCCGCGCGGGGTGTTGGGGAGGGGGGGGGCCTCGGATGATCTGTTGGCCGAAAACCTGTCTGGCCGGATGCAATCCGCCGGTGATGCTCAGGCATAGCGCGCTATCCTGCTTTCTGGCCAGGGCAACGCCCTCAGTACCGCCGACCTGGCGGGAAAATGCGGGCCGCACGGGGTGTTTGGGGGCGGGGGCTCGGATGATCTGTTGGCCGAAAACCTGTCTGGCCGGATGCAATCCGCCGGTGATGCTCAGGCATAGCGCGCGCTATCCTGCTTCCTGGCCAGGGCAACGCCCTCAGTACCGCCGACCTGGCGGGAAAATCCGGGTCGTGGGGGGTCTCGGATTATGCGTGGACTTTGGAAGCCTGGTGGCACATGGCCGGGTGGGAAGATCATGGTCGGGGTTTGACTTCATTCCGGGATTTTACCTGCGACCCTCACCAACTGTGTTGCATTGTAGGTGCAACCAGTGCTGAAACGGAAAGCAGGCAGGGACGCCTTCAACATGAGGGACGTGTAGGTGCGGTGGACGTGTACCTCTGTGCAGCAAGCCTGAGTGTCGCCTATTGTGGCTGGGTGCTATAGGGAACATCGCGGGAAGTCGGGTACAATCGCAATGTTGATTCTAAGGCTGGTAATCCAAGGCTTGTATGCCTCTGGTTGGAAACCATGCATCCATTCGGGCACCTACTGTCCTGCGTATATGTTGGAAATGTACTTAACGTTGTGTGTGGTGCTGCAGCCTCACCAAGCTGCGTCAATGCAGATCCACAAACTATCGGGAGGGGAATGGCGAGCGCAGAGGAGCAGCAAGACGAACCCTCACTTGGTGAGTGGATTACCACTACACTTGCTGAACTGTATTTTGCTGTCGTCTTTGGCGGCTGTGGCTGTGTGTGTTTGTGGGTGGGTAGGGTGCTACACCATTCTGGCATGGCCACCTCGTTGGCGGCAGTACCCGCCGTCACCTGGCTGGGGAAACCTTGGCAGTTGGTTCCTTCCATGTGGCCATGCACTGCACAGGGTGCACCACTTGTCGCTGCAATACCCATCGTCTTTGTTTACATGCCACCAACATTATCTGGCACTACCCGCCGTCACCTGGCTGGGGAAGTCTTACCACTTTGTTACTTTTATTTGGCTGCACACTGTACAGGGTATGCTGTATATCCCTGCAGAACCCATCGCCTCGCTTGTCCCATGCATCACCATTTAGGCGCACTCCGGCCACACCGGCTGGGAAACCTGGCGCTGTTCCTTCCCATGTGGCCACAACGCAGCCGCCCATCGTCTTTGCTTACATGCCACCAACATTATCTGGCAGTACCCGCCGTCACCTGGCTGGGGAAGTCTTACCACTTTGTTACCTTTAGGGGGCCGTGCATTGTGCAGGGCGTGCTGCATTTCTCTACAATAGCTGTTGTCTTTGCTTTCGTGCTACCACCAGTATGTGGCAGTACCTGCCGATAGTTTTTGCTTGTGTGAATAACAGCATGCATATGACTTCTGCAGTTGAGGCACGTGGTGAAGGCGCCCGAAGTCCAATCCTCAGGCTCATCATCCCAAGAGGCTGCAGCACAGGCTGTGCAGCAGAGCTGGCTTGACGCGGCATCACCCCCACCTAAGGGACCACCACGTTTCCGACGATCAAAGAGGAGAAGACGGGCCCCATCCTCCCCACAGCATATGGACCCCATCGAGGCCGAAGTCGAAAGGTGGTTTGAATTGAAATGGACACCAGCATATGAGTATCAAAAGAAATGGAGTGCAGGGGATTGGTGGCGAGAGAATCATACCAGCTTCCCCTTGGTGGCCAGGCTTGCACGTCGAATACTAGCAACACAGGTGAGTGGTTGAGTACAACTGGCTATGCATACATGCCACAGTGCCCTTATGAAGTTCACAGGCTGAGAAGTACCGAGTATTTTTGGTTGTGTTGCAGGCCTCCAGCGCCAGTAGTGAACGATCTTTTTCCAAGGCCGGTCTAATAGTTCGGGCCAAGCGCATGGTTCTCAAGCCCGAGAACGTGGATCATTTAAGCTTGCTAGGGTGGCAGATGGCAGAGTGGATGGTCGCAGCAGAAGCTAGCGCATCGACGCACGAAGGGGGGGAAGGGAGGGAAGGGGGGGAAGGGAGGGAAGTAGTGACTTTGGATTCCAAAGTTTGGATCACCACCGGTGACCACCCTCGTTGCCCCGGCGTGGAAACTGTGGAGTACCGCCGCAGCAAGGGTGCGGTTACCATAGAGATAGAAGATAAGATATCATGACTTGTAATATTCCGTTGTCCTGTATTGATGTGCACACCTTGAACACACTATGTTGAGTGGTGGATGAACCTTGGGTATCATATAGATAGAAGAAAATTTTATTCAAGAAATGCGTCCCAACAAGTAATGCGATTGGTGGATAGACTTTACAGTCGCTGCCCTGGCGTGGAAACTTCTAGAGTACCGCCGCAGTGAGGGTGCAATAGGTAGAGATGGACGATAACAAATAACGACTCGGATTATTCATTGCCCGTTTTCATGTGTTGAGCTGTTGAACTTCGACGTACTATGTTGGATGGGCTTTACACTCGCTGCCCTGGCGTGGAAACTGTGGAGTACCGCCGTAGCAACCCATCGTTATATGTGATACGTATCACCCATTCCCAAGTATGTTGAGTGGCTCAACTGTGTTCAGAGGTGAACCCTCTTTGCCGCCTGCCTCAAGTGATGTGGGTGTTTGTGTATCCGCGTTTGGTATTGCAACTATGCCCAACCCTTGCTGCAATGGCCGGGAAGACTTGCAATGGGAGTGTGGTGCGCACTGCGTACTATGCAGCAGTACCAGCCGCAGCAAGTGGTGCAGGTTGGCATGCCATACACCGGAACTTTACACACGGCTTGTGTGTTGTTCAGTTCTCCAAAACACTCCATGTATTACAAACCGCAGAATACATGACCTGGAAAACGCCCACACACGTTTATGAAGCGTGCAACCAACACAATTCGAGCTGCCGCAAAATGGAAACCCCTGGCAACTTCGCCTTGACCTTGCCGTGGCTGGAAAGCAAGTACCTACGGGACAGAACGGACCAAAATTATGAATCCACGGATGTTTTGGCGCGGACCGGACGCCGCGCACGCCCTCCGTTAATTTAACGGCAAATAACGGTGAAGAAAAAGTGAGAGCCGGATTCTGCGGACGGCAGTACGGCAAACAGCGGACCGGATGTTACCGGACGAATATCACACTCACTTTTACGAACCGGACGCAACGGAGCGGACGGTACCCGAGTGTGGCCACCTCTATTCAGTTCTCCAAAACACTCCATGTATTACAAACCGCAGAATACATGACCTGGAAAACGCCCACACACGTTTATGAAGCGTGCAACCAACACAATTCGAGTTGCTGCAAAATGGAAACCCCTGGCAACTTCGCCTTGACCTTGCCGTGGCTGGAAAGCAAGTACCTACGAGACAGAACGGACCAAAATTATGAATCCACGGATGTTTTGTTGCGGACCGGACGCTGCGCACGCCCTCCGTTAATTTAACGGCAAATAACGGTGAAGAAAAAGTGAGAGGCGGATTCTGCGGACGGCAGTACGGCAAACAGCGGACCGGATGTTACCGGACGAATATCACACTCACTTTTACGAACCGGACGCAACGGAGCGGACGGTACCCGAGTGTGGCCACCTCTAGTGGCACCCCTCCTCGGCCAGCTGGAGGACGATCGAAGTGGGGAGTGGCACAGCCTGCTTCTTGGAGATAAGGGGGCTGACCTTGAGACGCCACGACTTGAGAAGTTGCTCCACGACCGAGTCATGGGGGCGCAGGTCAGGGAACGCCAGCCACCGGTGCACCGTGGCAATTGCGCTGATGTACTGGGGCACGCTCTGTACTTGGATGCGGGTGCTGTCCCGCAGAGATTGTACGTAAGCCCAGACCATCGGCTGTTCAGTCGGTATGGGGCTCCACCTGCGCTTGGCCTCCGAGCAGAAGCGCCAGTATTTGCCGAACTTAGACCATATGGAGCGGCGGCCTGACGGAGCATTCGAGGAAAGGAGGGCCTCGACTATGCTCTGCTCATCGTCTTGATCGAGGAGGCCAGAGGCGGCGAGCGGCAGCGGTGTGCCTGGCTGGATCAATGGCGTGAGGGGTGGGTCGCCAGCGCCTTGTCTATTCGAAAAGCCTCGACGTGCCACCGCGCTGCTCCCTGAGGCACCTGCGCCTCCCGGCCCGGTAGAAAGAGGGTCGGAGATTGAGGCAGAATCCAAGAATCGTTGGAAAGCGCCTTCAATGGTCGGTACCAAACCGCGCCCGGCCAATGCGGGGCGAGAACGGTGGCTTGGACGCGCGGAAGATCGTGAAGGAGCTGAACCACGCGAGGTAGTAGAGACCAGGGGGGATTGCACCAATTGTTCTCCTCGGGCCAGTTGTGCTGGGCGAATGCATCCACGCCCTCTGACCCTACGTCGCCCCACCTTGAGTTGAACCGTTCGAGTTGGCGGTTGAGGCAGCTGGCGAAGCGGTCGATAGTGTGTGGGCCCCAGCGCAGATCGAGGCGCCGAAACCACGTGGGGCATAGGCGCCAGTCCTCCTTGTCCGTCTCCCGGCTGAGCGCGTCTGCAATCGCGTTCTCTGTTGTTGAAATCCATTGGGGCTGCACCGTAATGCGATGTGTGTCCAGCAGCCACCACAGTTTGCGCAGCTCGCGGTGCAGAGGTTGTGCCCTCGAGCGCCATTTTTCCAAAATGCAACATACTGTCTGGCTGTCCGTTTGTAGATGCACTGTTCGGTTGGTCAAGTTCCGCAAGAAACACTTGATCCCCAAACGGATCGCTTCCAGCTCTTTGTAGTTAATATGCCAAATCCTCTCCTGCGCCGTCCAGAAGCCTCGCGCTATCAGGGGCTGGGCCGAGGTTAGGCAATGGGGATCCTCCAAGGCAGCACCCCATCCAAAATCCGAGGCGTCGGTCGCCATCGATACTGACGTTGGTTGGCGTAGAAAGGCTCTGCCCTGCCACCTGTCTGGAACTTGCGTCCACCAACGGAGATCCGCCGATGCCTCGCGACTGAGGCACACTGGAGAGCTCCAGCTCTGTTTGTTCCATAGACTGGAGAAGAGCTCGCGCAGGAAAAACTGGGCTGGGGCAATCGCTGGGGCCAAGGCGTTCGCCTTGCCGCAGAACTGGGCCACCTTCCTGGCCGCGACCAATCGTGCATTCAAGCTGCTGTTGACAATGATGTCTTTCGCCAACTGTTGGAGGACTCTCAAGGAGTCCGGCGGGCAAAGGAACATGGCCCGCCATGAGTCCACAACCAGGCCGAGGTGAACCTTCGAAGTCACTGGTTCCCAGATGGATTTGGAGTCTTTGATCTCCAATCCTAAGTCGCTTAGGAGCGCCCTCACTAGGACACCCCAGGCTCACAAATTCCGCCTGTCGCTTCCTGCCCCTAGGAAGTCGTCCAAATAGGGCAGGATTTTGATGAAGTAGTTCGCCTCCCACAATTGGCGAAGGGAGGGGAAATTCAAGGGAGGACACGATATGCTGTCCTGCGGTGCCCTGAGGAAGGTGACTAATGGCCGGAGTAGTTTTGTGAAGTAAAACGGACTCCCGCACCACCCGAAGGAAAGGGTGGGTACCTCCCAATACTCGCCATTCACTTGAATTGTCACATATTTGATGAAGTCCGATTGTATTCTCAGGTACATGTAGGTGTCTCGGAAATCCCAAGCAATCATCCAACTCTCCGGTTCCATCCAGCCGGAGAGTGTCGCCAGCGTCTTGAAACGGGTTGTCGGCACCCGACAATGTGCATTGAGATGTCGGAGGTCGATCACTAAGCGATAACCCCCATCCCGTTTCGGTATTAGGAGGAAGGCTCTGCTGACGTAATCCTGGCATGATGCTGGTTTGAGAGCCCTAATTCGGATGTAGTGAGGTAGAATCTGGTCTTCCCAAGCCGTCCGATGTTCCCCTTGCATGACAGAATTCCCGTGATGGAATGGTCTCGGTGGTCCGGACTGCCATGAGATGGGGACACCGTCCCTTATCCAGCTCAGAACCCAAAGGTCCGATGTCATCCATCTCCATACTGGTAGGGCTGCCCGGACTCGACACGCCGGGAAGTCTCTCGGGTTGATGTTGTACTTGCAGTACAGGGACCGCAGTTGTCGGTATTGGGTGCGCGACAGTACTGAATGTCCAGCGTGACTGGGCATTGATTGAAGTCACGGCACCTGTCAAAGATGACGCCCCAGGGACGCCCCACGCGCCTGACGTGCCCGCTACCCGGCGACCTGCCCTGCGTTGCCAGTTACCCCGTCCCCGCATTCTCGCAAGGCCGGTACCCAAGGGAGGGCTAGGCGTTGCCCCCTTTGTTGGAACCGTTGGAGCTGCCCCTGCCCTTGCCGCCAGTCGGATTGCCTTGGCGCTTGCTGCTGTGATCTCCACCCCGTGAATAATTTCCCATGGTTTTGGTGGATCTGTTGGCGATAAGCTGCCCGTGGGCTTTGCGAACGGACTCGAGCAATTGCTTGTCGTACTGGACAGTGATTGCGGGCCTGTACGCTGATTGCTGACCTTCCAATGCGAGCGCAGCCTGGAATCCTGCTGCGGCTGGAATGCCGCGGCGATCGAACTGAGCACGGTACTCGTGGACCCTCAAACGGGTCAGCGCTGCGTCCAGTGTCTATTGCAAAGCCTCGGTCACGCCCACCAACTGCGCTCTCTGGGGGTGGGGGAAGTTGGGGTGCCCGACAATCAAACACAACTGTGCCACCGCGTCAAACAAGTAGCTCACCACAGGCGCCCACCCGGCGACTTCGTGAAAGAAAGGGCTGTTCTTGCCCAGCTCTTTAGCCAGTCGTTGACCGTAGCAAGTGTCGAGGAGATTGAAATGCTTGCCCACACCCCGCACCCACGGAGGTCTGCCAACTGGATTGGACTCCCAATGCGAAAGCCCCAAAGCTGAGTCACAACAATACTCTTGCAAAGGGCGATCCGGCAGGCAGCCCTCAATGCGACGCACACTGATTGGTAGCGTTCCAGCAGCTCCGCCTCTTGTTCCGAGATCTGGTTCAGCTGGGCTCCGAGGTCTCCCATGAAGGGAAGGCACGGCACAAGGTCCACTTGTGCCAGGGTGCTGCGTGGATCGCAGTCCACGTGGAGAGACAGAGTTCCCAAAGGGCCTGCGCTGGCTTCACTTCGCAAAGTGAAGCAGCGAAAATAGTGGCAACACAGCGAGGTGCATAGGCTTACAACAAGAGTGCGACCTTGGCTGTGGTGAGAGTGAGAAGGTGTCCATTGACTAACGAAAATACCAAAACCAGACTGCGTGAGTGTCCTTCACAAATCGTCCCGCCCTGGCCTATCCGTTCAATTTAAACTCTCTTTACTAATCGTAAAGGCCACTTATCTGAGCCAACCATTGTCGAATGGAAGGCATCAAGAGAATATGCTTGGTCTGGGCAAGACCGCTGCCCATCCTTCGATTGCGGATGCCCCGCTCAAGCCACTGCTTGGCAACAGCGCACAACGTTGCAATTAGCCACCAATTCCAGCGAGGATATATGCCTGACTCCAAGGGACCTCATCCACAACTCCACAGCGCGTTGCAACCCAGCCTCTCATAGTCCAGACAAAAAGTGATCTGTTCGTGATGCCACATAATGACCACCGTTTTATTAGCTGGTCAATTATGTAATTGGCGAACAACAATAGGCATCTACCATACACATTGTACACGTTGCATGGGATGGCCTAAGTTTGCCACTATTGCTGATATAGAAAAAAAAAAGAAAACAAAGAGAAAACACTCCGGAAATGGGTTACGAGCGAGAAGCCACAAAACTTAGGAGTGAGAACGAGGGCAATGTAATGCTAGGGAGACAAGGGCTGGTTGTGAGATGCCACCCTATGTTCTCACCAAATTCATGTCACCATTCAGCGCCCCAGACTGATTGGATTCAATGATAATTCTGGGAGGTCCTAGGCCTCAAGAGCATAGGTTGTGTGGGTAGATTGGGATGGTCTGATTAAAAAGACCACAAGGGTTGTCTGACCTGACGAGGAGAGACAACAAGACCAGTAATCTACATGAAAAAATAGGGTGTCATGTGATGTGTGAGGTAAGGTTCAAGGTGAGACCTGGAAATGCACTTACACACAGAGGGCTGACATGGCATGTGTACTGGCTCTGTGGGATCTCAGAGTCGAGACACCATGTTGGTCCTTGTGTTATGCAACATAGCTTTTAGCACTTTCACTATAAGCACTTGCTTGCACTGTCAATCATAAGCTAGGATGGCCATGACAAGTTCAGCGCATCAAAAGGGTGAGGAAGTGAGAGTCAAAAGGTTGACTCCCCTTAACTTGTGTACTGATTGTGTGTTTTACACTTCACCTAAGGTTGGTTATGTAAGCCACACTGAGTTGGGTCAAAATGCATAGTTATTAGAGAAAAGGGAAAATAACAAAAGAGGGTTTTCTGTAAGATATCTTGACAAAAGGGGGGGTCCTCTATGACAAAAGGGGTCCTCTGACCACCCCCTGTACATTAGCCGCATTGCTAGACCAGCATTAATATGGCGCCAGACTGGACCATGGTCCTACTAGGGGTGACCCCTCTGGGAGGGCGCAAGGAGCACACAATGGTCGGAGTTGCGGGAATCATAGCAATCGACCGCCGGTGGCTTATCGTGGTCGTATGGAAATGACCGCAGGGGTTTTAGTACCGTGGTCCAGTCTAGCGCCATACTGGTGCCAGTCTAGCGCCGGTCTGGTACCGGCCTAGCAACACGCCTAATATATAGAGGGCGGTTAGAGGACCCCCTTTTATCAAATGCACCCCCACAGAGGACCTTCTTTTGTCACAAAAGAACCTCCTTTTATCAAGATATCTTATAAATAAACCCCTTTTGTTATTTTCCCTAGGGAAAAGTTGATAAGAGTTAGCCTAGTAGGAAAAAGGAAAACATGAGAGGGTGATGTTTGTTTTGAAAAGACAAGTGCACTAGCTTGTGCATGTTCCTGTGGAAGAGCCAACAACTCGTCCATTGGTTCCATCAATAAGGAGGTTTGGTTGTATGCCAAACCTTTGAAATGGGTTGTTTTGTCTTTAATGTGGTTGTGTGTGTGAAACCACTTTCTTTTCTATGTTTGCATAGTTGCCAGTATGTTTTTCACAATACATAAGTCATATCCACCTTCCCTTGATGGCGTGGGACACAAGGGAGGAGTGACAACATGATGTGAGGGGTTTGGACAGGTGCGAGGGCATATTTTCTGTATTGGTAATAGTATAGAATTTCGCTAACTTGAAAAAGGTGTAGTCATTGATGTTCTCTTGGTAGGGGCTACTTGATGCTATGTGGGCATGTGTTGGAACGTGTTTCTCAGCATTTCTTTGAGTTTGTTTGTGTGTATTTGTTATGGTTTAGGTGTTGGCAAAAGGTTGCGCATGCTCTTTGAAATTTGGTTGCTTGGATAAAGTTTTGGACAAGCGGTTGTGTTTTTGTCCCACTGCAACATACCTTTATTTTCAATGTATTGGACAAGGATTTCACGCCCTCCATGAATATTGTGGCATCAGATCTTGTATGGGAGGCACAGCCCACACCCTTGAAAAGTGTTAAATGACCCTAACCGCACAACCGATTTATGTGCCAATTATTATGGCCGATGTACTTTCTTTTGTATAGTTGTGAAGTGCCCTGGGTTGTTGTTTAAAGAGGTCAGGTGGACCGTTTGAAAGGGTCAGACCTGCGCATTCTGTGGGCACGTAGCTCACATTTATGTGGTTGATTTGGCATGTGTGGCTGCTGGCGTTTTGGTGTTATGTTAAGTTGACCTTTCGCTTTCTCGCGATGGGGTATTTGAGGCGCAAGTGCACAGCACCAAACATTGACACCTATTTGCTTGAGCGACCTGTAGAAAGGGGGACCATTGGCTGAGAAAGCCACACACGCCCCTCAAATATTGAGCCCACGAATGGGCAAGTCCAAGCTGCGAAGGGTAAGGGATGACGGTTAGGAAGGTTGTGCACCCTGTTTTGGACCCCTTCCTGCCTCACCACAGCCCCATTTTTGGGGTTTCTAATTGTTTCACTTCCCAACGCTTCACTGAGGCCCAACGTCCAAGAAGGATGTATTGTTAAGGAGCCTTGAGGGCCCATGGAGAGAATCCCTAGCTTTTTGAGGGCTGGCAGAAAACTCGAAAGATCAGGATCCTTTTCGACATGAGGTTGGCCCAGGCTTCCTGAGGCACCTTGATCAATCAAGGCCATGCCTAACGGCATGGGCATTAGCGAGCCTTGCATGACCCACCTACGGTGCTAGTTTCTAGACCACGAAATGGCTGTATCCATAGCGGAGGGCAGCACCATGGCGTGTGCTGAGAAGGCAGACGTTTTGTGTGGATCTCACGGATTTGACGGCGATTGTAAGAAAGTGATAAGGTGGAATGAGCTTGGTGACAATGTGTGGATGCAGAGCAGCTATTAAGCCGTCAAATATAAGCACTCATAGAGAGAGTGTAGTCTTGCTCATGCAAATGGCTTTGGGTTCTTTTGTGTGTAGTTCTGGGAGTGTTTGAGATGGTGGGCGCAGAAATTGAAAGTTCAAACAAAAGGGTGCAAAACTAAGTTAGCTTATGCCTTGGCTGTGTGTGAGGCAGCACACTTGTAATTTCCCAAGTCTTTTGCAGCTTCGCAAGTGTTTGTGTCTTAAATAGTGCAGAAAATGTGCTAATGAGATGCCGTTGTGATTGGCCCAAAGTGGCCAGCGATGTCCATGTAAGGAAATGGCATCAAACACATTTATGTACACATAAAAATGTGATTTCAAATATTGAATATCATTCAACCTGGGTACGGCACCTTGCCCCACCAATCATGGTTGTCCCTCGATTTCAGCAGCTAGAATCAGCCAACGACTTTAATGAACGGTCAGTTCATGATCGTGAATAACTCAGGCATCTTTTACAAGCGCTCAGCCACAGTCATGATAAATTGTGTGTGCAAATGCAGTTGCTCTGTGCCGGTTGTTCTCAGTCCCCCAATCGTTCTACAATATCTACAGGCTGCTCGGACGATACAAAGATACTACAGCCCTTGCATACCAGGCTTTGTTGGAATGTCCGCTGGGCGAGATTGAACAGTTGCTCAGCGAACAGCATCCCACAACGAAAGGACACGTTTTTGCACGCTCCCTTCTCAGCCCTGACGCCGTGCACTTTGTGAGCTCTGAACTGTTGATACATCAGCAGCAGATCTCGCGGGGCCGCCTGGGATGAAACGAATCTGCCGTTGCTTCACTGAAGAACACCAGCTTCCTTCAGAGCTGCTCGGGCGGCTTCTGGGGTAGCGGGATGCTGTCCGTCTTCGAAATACTGTCGAATCCATATGGATGTCAGCTCTTGTCAAACAGGAAGGGCATAGCCTATAGAAATAATATGGAAGGTACAAGGATGGATGGGGAGTCGATTGATGCAATGCGCTTACCTTGTGCCAATGCCGCTTGCGTTGATTAATGAACCAGTTGTTGATTTGGACAACTGTCAAGCCAGTCTCAACCTCCAGCTCCTGCTTTGCAGCTTCCTGTCCGGCAGTGGGCGGTGCAGTATGCGCTATTAGTTTTGGAGAACAATAATTAGATAAAGCAGAAAAGAAAATGATCAAACGGTGCATCGCAAAATTTGTCATTTAGCAAATCAATGTATTGCTGCCATCACGCCATTAATTGTGTGTTGGCGTATTGTTGCCTGTGTTGCTTGAAGCACTGTGCTCTTAAAATACTCTGAAGGGGTGTTCTAGATAACGGAGCTTTAAATTTTCACTTGCGCAGTCAGTTCAAAGCTTCAGAATCGCACTGGGAGTCCCCGTCCTTGTACATCGGTAATATGTATCTTGGATTCATATCAATCCATGCATTGACTTAATGGCTGTATAGCAATCTCTCAAAATGAAACCAGGCGCCAGTGGCATCTTTTTGTGGCGATACAGCTGCTTACCGACGGGTATGGCCACGCAAGGTTTTCGTGCCACCATTGCTTCAGTCTGGATGTAGCTTCGTTTGGCAACTTCCCCTTCTTCTTCCGACTCACGAACTCGTCGTTCAAGTTGCGGATAGCCTCGGCATAACTGTTCACGAGTAACAACACAAGTTATTCCCAGCGTATGCAAGTTCGAGCCCTACCCCGTTATTCGACGTCCATAGGTGCGCTCACACACCCTGACATTGGAAGCGCTCATTATCAGAAACAGTTGCAAGAATGCAAAGTTTGCCAACCTTGTGATGGCCTCTATCTGGTGAATGAACCTGGCCCACGCAGATTTGCAAGATGCTTTTGTGTGTAGTACTGTACAAACCTCTGGACGTTCCGTGTGTAAAAATGTGAGCATGGACACGACGAGTTGTTAATTTTTTATTACAGCACGAACACTCATATTATTTCAAGGGCTACCTCACATTGCGGCTGCAGTGCCCTCACATTGGCGATACAAGTGGATTGGTAGAATGGATACACTTTCCTCAACCATTGGCTGCTGCAATTACGGTGATAGCAATACTGTAGTCTTCCAATTTTCTGCTGTGCGCTCAGACGCAGCATTCACTTGTGGTTTTACTAAATTTTCATAGCACACCTCACCCACCCGGGAGTGGGCAACGCAGACTACATTGTATGCCGCAACACTCACTGCCGTCTGCCGTGTAGTCTTCATTGATTGGCCCTTATTTGAGGCTGTATCCATGTATGTACACAAGATATGTGAATGGATGTGTATCATCACAGAGCAATCACTGGGCAATCACAAAGCAACATAATGGTGTTCGATCGCGCAGTGGCTTACCATCTCTTTAGATATGCCCGTGTCCCTCGCGGCACATGCCCTCCTGCCGTCGCTGCAGACGATGAATTGTCTCCTGCTTCAAAGGCACACCAGTGCTTAATGGAGATGATCAATGCGACGTTCCTATGATCGCAAATGGGAATCGTATGGTAAATCAACGGCAGTCACAACTACAACACGTCATGAAAAAAGGCTTGCAGCTGCAATTGCACCGTAGTTTACACCACGGTGTACTCTCATATATCCAAAAAATCTGAATAGATGTCACAGCGGTGAAGCAATTTTGGGTTCGGCTTTGAAGTGTAGATGAAACATAGATTGGGGCTTCCAGGTAGTTTCTTGGTGCCGCCCGACATCGGAATGGGAGTGTCTCCGCCTGGGCAGCTGTACACGCAGGCGTACTGTCCCCATCCGCATATCCCTTCGCACCTTACGTCGAAAGCACTGAAATTAAGCTGCCCATTTTACATGATTCGTACTTGCTTTTGATCTGTGTGAAATTGATGCAGATTGCTTGCCAGTAGGGCATACAGCGACGGAGGCCCCAATTCCCCCGGGGCAATCGCATGTGCGCAACTGTTTTGTTGCCATTTCTCAGCACGGTTATCGCAAGGTCCTGGAAGACACAGCTTCTTGAAATTGCCTACAGTTCTACTCTCACCACTGAAAACAAAGATTCCGCCCACCTTTCGTCCTTCAAATGCAGTGCACACTTTGAGAGGGTGAGCTTGTGTGCACAGAGGATTGAGGACGGCCTATGCATATGGCATGTGGTCCGTCGTGAAATAACGCCTATGCTAGATTGGTGTCAAAGACAGCTTTAAGCAACGCGTAGTTAGACTATCAGCTTGGGTGCACAGTTGTCTGGTTGACGAAGAATGGAAATGTAATGGTCATTGGAGCTATGCGCATCTGCACGTGGAGGAGGTGCGCCGGAGCACTTTCTCCTGACCTTCAGTTGGCGCAGGTCCACCGGCGTTGCTCATTCTCAAAATCTTGACAATCTGTTGATGAAAGAAGTCGCAGGCCTTATTCGCTTCAAAAGACTGAACAGCCAATTCGTGATTTAGGTCTTCCGCCTGGTTGCACATTCGCTCCTGCAAACCAAAGTACATATTTTGGCTTGAAATGTAAACGTTTGCTTGGGATACTGTTGTGCGGATCACAGAAATTACACCGCAACTCAGAGGGTCGGGTTTCGCTGTTGAAGGCAAGAGTGTGGCAATGATGCGCAGTGATCATGGCGCAACGATCACTTGCGAAGATTTGAACCAAGAATGCCATGGTATTCTGTAAAAATCTGTTCAAATCTGTAAAAATCCCGTCCTGATGAACAAGCACCCTTGGCAGGAATTTGCAAGTGATTTTCCTATTGCGCAGAAGCTTATGAACAATTGTAAACAGCGAGACTCTGAAAAGAAAAATAATGCACAAGTGCGATTTGCGTCTAGAGTTATCACGACTCACCAAGTGATTCCTTAAGGTACGATTTTGTGGTCGTGGTCCACATGCCTTCAGCGCACGCCTCGATTCGTGAATGCTGGCCATTGACACTTCTTTTTGAGCTTCGATGGCTCGTGTGCCGCGACTATCTTCGCCGATCGTTCTTCCGGTAAAAATGGCTGACACCAATTTCTCGAACACAGGATGTCCCACTATCTCGACATTTGAAGGTGTGGAATGAGGCAGTGCCGGCTCATTGCTGTTGCCAAGAAACGGCGTATTGGCACCTGACAATGGATCCCGCATTGGCGACGTTGCGGCCCACATCGCGTCCAATGCATCTGTCTGAAGGCAGAAAAAACAAAGCTTCGTCAACTATTTGTAAAATTGCTCATCTAACCGTAACATGTTTTTATTGCAGAGCATGATTTGATTGCAGCCCTCATGATTGGAGCTGCTGGCGCGAGAAACAAGATCCGTGCGATGACATGTGTTCATCAACCATTACAGAATTTTTGATTAAAAATGCACCACACGTGGCTGCTCACAATCACATGTCAGCCACATGTGTTATAAAGTATCGCGGCAAGCCACCCCTGAATTCAGGCCGGCTGGACAGCGGCTTTCGGTAACTCCGGTTCTATTGTTAGGATTCCCTAGGTGTACCTGAGAACATGACCTCATCGAATGGCTACCTGCTGATTCGCGATTCGTCAAAATACAATGCCTGCATCAGCATTTTAATTTACAATGTTCCGGCACATGTTCTCATACTGTAACGCAATATCGGCAACATGATTTGCCGCAATGCCTTTCGCTGCATTGATGCGTGGCCCAGTGGGGCGAGTGATAATATCACTGTAGGCACAGAAGAACTTTGAGCCAGCGGCGCTCGCGCTTCCCTAAGTGCAAATCTGCCATTAGAGAACAGCAACACCTCACAAACGTAACTACTGCACAAAACTGATGTACACCTTTTCATAAATTATGCACAGAACAATATCAGCAAGACATGATTCGTGCGCAGTGGGCCGAGTCTCAACTGTGGTGACCAGGAACGGACAAAGGACATCCACCCTCAATATATGACCCAATCCGCTTACCCATAACTAAATATTCACGAATCGCAAATGGTTATCGTCAAATGTGCTGCAAACTTGCTTCTGTATAAATTGAATACAGAGCAGGTACTGAACTTCTTAGCTGCCCTTATACAACAGCTGGGGCCAGTGTTGGGCCACGGAGAATGTTTGGCGCCGTGCGCGACATCCACATTATGGAGATGGTTTAGAGGTTGCGTCGTATGGCCATAGGGTCGTAAGGGTCCATCACACAATCCCACTCTTGTGGTCGTGCCATCGGCTTCACATCTCGCGTCCCACACCTATGTTCCCTGTGCCGTACGCACTATGGCTTGCAGTCAGTACGATGTTGCGGTACTGACGGCGTGAGCGGGCAGGCTGGCACGCCAAGCGTTGTCCCTCGAACGGGCGAGTCCCGAGGAGGACGACTCCCGAGGGCTCTGAAGGAGCATGGCGACTCGAACCGATGAGCGCCGGGTCGGCCCCTTGACAGCCCAAGGCGGCGAAATCGCGGCGCATGCTGCAGCGTCCGGTGGAAGCGGCCGCACCAAAAACTGGCGCTCTGCTTTGGAAATGATGTCGTCGCGAACGCATCGCTGAGCGGCTGCGTGCCCGCTCCATGATCCGCCATTTGAATCGCGAATCCTGGATCCAGCCTCGCGTCCACCATTGCACTCACCCCCCCGCCCGCCAGCCCCGCGGGACCCTTTTGCTCGCTGACGTAGCTGTCGGCCAGGCTCACCGGCGGCCACTTGAACGCGTCGTGCAGTACACCGCCCTGCGCCCCGTGCCCGCCCAGACTCAAGCAGTCGAAATCCTCGCGCGAAATGGGCATGGCGCCGGCCATGTGTCTCCCAGCGTTGCCAGAGTTGAAGTGCGGGCCGTGCGGCCCGCCGACGCTTGGCGCACGGCCCGGCGTGCACCTTGGCTTGACTCCGAGGATCTCTGCAACAATAGCTAATTGCCTGACACCCAGGGGCCCCCCCCATGTGCCTTCCCCCACGAACATCGCGCCTTGGGGCGAGCACATGGGCCCGTCAATCGGCGCCTCTGCAGCCTCGCCGTGGACGGGCCGATGTGTCGGCACGGGAAGGGGCGAGTGTTTAAAGGCCGTGGCTCGCTCATCGGGATATCCTGCGCTGGCGGCAATTTCGTGCCCTTAGTAATGCCATGGGCTCACAACGAGGTACCTTTGCGACGATGCGTATGACACGCATGGCAAGGCACCTTCCTCCAATGCGGCCCAGCGATCTTTCCTGTGGTGCATCACGATAGAGCGATATGGGGAGAACTCCAAACGCATTTGTTGTCCCGCGTAGTGACCCCCCTGTGCGGAGATTAATTCGGAGCTTTAGGATGTAGGAGATTGCGATTTGCAACGCTCACAGAATGGTACAAATATTCGTACCATACCATGTGATTTTCTGCTTTTCTTTGTCCGCTCCTTCTGAAAGCATTGTTGCTGCAGTTTCGTTTCAACCGGTGCAACAGAAGTGCTGCGTGTAACAGTGATGCCGCATATGCACGTAACCTCTACATTGCCATCAAGGACTCCAATGCACCCTGCTAGTCGCATGGCTAGTGCCATTTCTAAATGCAAAACCATTTCTGTTTCTGTCTTACAAAGCTCGCCAATCATTAGGAAGATGCTGCTCGGATATTTGGTCAATTTGTCGTGAGTTCAATAATTCTCTGCAGATGCGTCATTCATGGCTAGGTTCCGCATTTAGACGATTCTTGGCGGAAGTAAACGATCACTTCACTCTCGCCAGCTCCCTTTTGAGCCCTCTTGTGGTAGGGGCAAGCCAGGCGGTAAGAGTTCTAACAAAACATATCTGTTCCCAATTCAAACGCACAATCCCGCAATGCAACCAATGCTTCTCATGTGATGGCTCCGCGCCTTTGCCAGCCCAATAAAAGCACGGATGGCAAAGGACAACAAGGATTGGAGTGACGGTTGCCTCTCCGACGCAACAGGGTACCCTGTCCATCCATTCTCTAGGGTACCCTACCCATCCATTCATGTGCATTTGCGCCAATAGTTTGCACAATTGTATATATAGGCAATACAATTGCCGCAATAGCTCGATTGCGCTGTTGGCAGTGATGCACAGTCGCAGTGAAAACTACCATGAGTCCATCGCCGCCAGTTGAAAGCCCGCAATTGTGATACGCAATAATTGACTAGAAAATTTATCATTGCAGCAAGCACAAGCGGACTACGCGCTCGGCGTGTACATTGCACAGACTGCGGAACGCAAATGCGGACTGGAGAGTCATCGGCAGCGACTGTCAATGCACTTTGCGTAGCCAGATGCTTTAGCGTCTTCAGTGAAATCGAAACAGGCATTGCCGCTACATGGGAATCGAGAGTGACCGATGGTCCTGAACCCATGGATAGATATAGATCGGACGGGAAGAGATTCTTCTGATTGCAGTTCATTTGTCATGGCTTTTCCCGACAAGTGATGGCGATTCCGCTACAACCTCATCTGTGGCACATCCATTGTGCACACAATGAGTCGTCTGAGCATGAAACCGGCTTGATCAAGCCCGTTAGTCATGACAAACGGGAAGAGCGGCCCCAAGGGACTCTAGGCGCGAGCAGCGGCAAACTAAGAGATTCAAACAGGATTTGCCAGACAATGGGGCGCGTGAAATGGAGCGGCCTTTCTGAAACGCCTTCGAGACATTACATGCAAGTTGCTGCACCAGCTTCCACCTCCGCGTTGGAGGCACAACGCTACAAATAAGCCAAGGGAATTTCCTTTTCGTTGCTGAACCCAAGACCTGGGTATTGGCCGCGACCCGGCGCCGAACAGCACTGGGAAGCCGACCGATGAAGTCAGCAGCTGCCTGCACGCCGAATCGGCCAATACACAGCCGATGCACATCGTGAGATCACCCACTTCCATGGATCGGTTTGAAGTTGCGATGGGAGGGACGGCAACACTGGAGCCGAGGATCGCTGCGTCCCCGGGATGTGCGCAGAAGGGCGATCGCTGGCAATCGAGGAACAGCCCTTGTAGCCATCTCAATGTCTCCATGAAGTTTGCTGCGAACTGCCCGACAGGCGGCTACATGGAAGAAGCGCTGGATTCGTAATAATGGTCGCATCAATTTAATGCTCCCTTAGGGAGCTCCCGGCTGCGATGGCACGCCGCGATTGTCTACACCGCTGTCGTGTTCGGCATCGGCAAATGTGTGCGATGACAATATTGTCATATATATGGTTGTATATTAACAGGGAATTCCACACCTGTGTGCCCCGCACGTGATGATGAGCTGCTTTGCAATGGGCGAAACTGACGATGTTTTGCCTAAAGAACGGTGCACCAAAGGGGGAAAAACATTATGGAAATTGTCAGAACATGGGATCCTGCCACGGAGCCTGCAGAGCTGATATACTGCACCATGCATGGGAGCACTATGCAGGTTTGCATTCGTCCTGATGGGCTCATTGAACAAGTTCGGCGCCATCAAAGGTGTCGAGCGATTCGATTGCCAATGGCTACATGGAAGTCATTGTGGGCAGAGACGCCTGCAACTGTGTCCTCACACAAATCGTTAGCATTTCAACACTTGCTTCAGACAATCCCCGCAGTCTAGATCGGAGGAATTCGACGTCGGTACGGCCCTGACAAAATACACCTGGGTTGGAGTATTCTTGTGTGATGTCTGTTTGCCGTTCTTCGAAGTCCATATGCATATGCATTGCCAAAGATGTAGAGGAAACATTGGTGTACGGTCTTGGAGCAAACAACGCTTGACGTCGGGGTCCAAACTGGGCGATTGGTACCGACTTGATTGCTGTGTACTGGAACGGGTGCCAGTCGGGGAATGCATCCTGGCTCGTGCCGCATGTCAGCAGCACTATGACACCCGTGAGGAGCTCCCTGATGTGCTTGTGGTGGAGTTGATTCACACATGGCAGCGTAAGAAAACGTGGTCGTATTTTCCAGTATGCGCCATGTGAACCTAAAATTTCTGCAGCCATTTTGTGTTCCTTCAAAACCAGCCACATTCACATTACGTGGACGACATCATTAACTGTCCGTCATTGCCTAGTCCCCCTGACCCCTAGGTGAAGTACCAAAATCAAGTGCACACCGGCACCATCGTTCGCATCAGTTCGATGTATACAAGTACTGTCATCCCAGCATCAAGTGTATGAGACGATGAGCTCATTGTCGGCCTGTAGTGTTTGCAGTTTCAACAATCCTCTGTGCGTTGGTCAGCTCCCCTTCTTGCTGCTGTGGTGAATCAGCTACTTCGGCTCGGCGCTTCTCAGGATCCAAACGTTCCAATTCAGCAAGAAGGTCATAGGCGGCGACCTGGTTGAAATTGTCTTGCCACAGGATCTGCACAGCGTAGTTACCCAACGGATTCACCGACTCTGGAGCAATGTCATCCGGAATATCACTGTCTCGGAGTGTCTTCTCCCCTGCAAAGAAGCCAGGGCGTCCAGAGTGCGGTCAGCATATCCACAAAGCCAGACGGTGGCCAGAAACCAGACTGCAGCAGGCAACGTTTGAGCGTCAAGTGCTGCTGAGTAGTGCTGCGAAGGGCAAAATATTTGTGGCCAGAAACCAGACTGCAGCAGGCAACGTTTGAGCGTCAAGTGCTGCTGAGTAGTGCTGCGAAGGGCAAAATATTTGATTCCAGTTCAGCCATCATAAACTTCTTTCTGCCTGGCGGTCGCGACATGTGCACCACATGGTTGCGTGGAGTGATATGCATAGGTGCCTGACAAGCTTACAGCACAACACCCAAACAGCTGCAGTAACGAATCCCAAAATACCACATGGCTGAAGAGCAGATAAAGCAGTTGAGTTCAAGAGAGGGGGCTTGAACCCCTCCTAAGCTCATGAAAGCTTCCATAGTGCAACATGGACGCTCGACAAGGGCGACATGTTTCCACAGGCACCAAACCACCAGAAACAAACAGGACAGCCGTCCATGCCCCTTGCCTGTCCATTCATTGATGCTGGAAGCCGATGTGTCATTTCGCCTGACAACCGCAGGGTCCAGCAGAAATTCTTTGTCGATGTCACCCGGAAGCCGGACAACAAACGCTTTCAGATCCTTGTCATATCTCACAGTGTTTTTGGGCGCCTTCTGGAGCTTGGAGATCTCACGGACAACAGCAGCACCAAGTTCGGTAAAGGCCCGGGACACATCACCCATTGGGTTGTCAACTACGAGTGGTCGCCCATCTGCACAAAAAACAGTGCGAGATTATACACAGGAGCCAAACAGCCATAGGCAGAATAGTGTTTTGTCGTATAATGCTTTCTAGCAGCACGAGGGATCCAACACACAGCAAAGCAGATCATAACAGGCCATCCGGCAGCTGCGACTGATGGAAGCCAGAGCTGATCCACACAATCCTTTGACATCTAACCATAAACTTGTGCAAATGTTCTTGGCAGACAACAAGCTCATGGGCAAAGCAGCTGTCTGCAGCATCCACGCACCATCGCTTGCCAGGGAAAGGTCTGGCACAATAGGAAATTTGAAGAGGTTGTTAAGCCCAAAGTCTTGGACAATGCGTTCCCCAGAGCCCTTTCCAAATGGGAAATGCCGCTTTCCATCAGCCTCAAAGTAGGACATGTTCTCCACAACGGCTACACAGGGAACCATCAAACGAGCAAACATGCGGATCCCTTTGGCCACATCGATGAAAGCCAATTTCTGCGGCGTGGTCACCACGACAGCAGCAGACAATGCGACTGTCTGGCACAGAGTCAGCTGGACATCGCCTGTGCCAGGTGGGAAGTCAATCACAAGGTAGTCCAGTTCCCCTGCACAGGGCACACCATGGTGCAACAAACTCAGGCCAAAGAGAGCAAACAACTTGCTTCCAACTGGCTGCGCCACCCTACATCAGACTCTAAATGCGCCATTCACAACTTAGTTCATCTACTGGCATGAACAGGAGGGCTTCTCTATGCTGCAACTACAGTGGGATGCCAGGGGCACTTGTTTTCAAAAGGCATTTTTGGCAGTGCCATGCCAAGAGTGTTGGCCACGGAAGTCTCAATGGGGAGATCTGCTGTGGATGCATCAGAGTTTGTACCAAGTGTGGCAATCAGCATGCAACAGCCAAATGACCTGTTGTTCAATCACCAGATCTGGAGGTTTGATATTGGACTGCTTCTCGTCAGACCTGTAGATAGTGCGAATCTGGACAGAGTTCTTAATGCCCTTTCAGCCATACAACATATTTGTTCTGTCATTAAAAAGACTGTCAAATCATTGTCATACTTTCACGATCAGGCAATACAACGTGTCCTTGAGCACCCTGTGTTGATAAGAGTTGCCAAAGCAAGAACGGGTCTACCAGGCTTTAATTATCACAACATCTGGCATGGCCCAGAGCACTCACCCCAGTCCGAGTCCACAAGAAGTTGCTGCACAACCCCAGAGACCATGGGACCTCTCATAATAGCACTTCCTTGGGCAGCGAATCCGAAAGAGACAAGTTTGACACCCTCATATATGGTTGGTTTGATTGCCCGCGTCTCCTCGTCCATTTCCAGGACTCGTAGTTCCGGATTGACCATCGTAGGCAAGCTCGGGCCATAAATGTCTGCATCAAATATACCTACCTTTGCACCCATCTGTGCAAGTGTGTATGCCAGGTTCACTGCAACCATGGATTTCCCAACACCTGCACAGACAACCAGTAAACCTTCTCAATCCAACATGCAAAGCCAATTTCCAAGCAAACAAGCGCATTTTCATGGTGCAGCAGAGCTGTTGCCATCCTGCCATTTAATCAATCAGAACATTCAAGCGCACAGCTAAATGTGCACTTGCAAACCACACAGGGCACGCTGTGGCACAATTCCAGCGGGAAAATTACCTCCTTTGCAGCTGTACACAGCAATAACGTTTTTCACCTTCTTCAAACCACCTGGCCTTTCCCCCTCTGGACCGAGTGGTTGTGGTGGCTGAGCATCCATCGTGACATCAACATCCTGTACCCACTCAAGGTCACCAACAAACTCGCGCGCTTGGCGCTCAAATTCCCCTTTTATTGGGCAGGCCGGAGTCGTGAGCTCAAGGCGAAAAGCCACTTTCCCAGAGGCACTGTCGATGGTGAGGTCTTTGACAAAGCCACATTCAACGATGTTGGCATTGAAATCAGGGTCGATGATCTTTTCAAGGGCGCCCAATACCTCCTGTTCTTGGATAGCTGTCACTGCCTGTCAACAAACAGAACAGGAATTACTGGATGCCCACAACCGCAGATGTCCACATGGCTTTCTCTACGTCCTCGATCCAAGGTGAGGCCCAAGCCTCCAATACAAGGTACAACATGACCACTACAATGTGCCATCCAAGTTGCCCCTTCCAGCCCCATCTCAGTCACGATTGGGCAATTGCAAACATTGCCCACGTTAGTCATACGCCACCTGCGAAGCTTCAGCCCTCAGTTGGCGCCCTCGCTTTGGCAAGCGCAGTCGGGGGGCGGTCCGCAGCCCAGTTTCATTGCCGAACAGGGTCTTCCTATGGAAGCAGGCCCTTCCTGAAGGAAGAGATTTCTGCATGGGATTCAGGGTGCGGTCCCCGCACACCGGATATCGCCACTTTCGAGTTTTCGGAATGGCAACTTTTTCTGGTAGGATTCTGCGTCCAAAGCCACAGAACTCGTCAGTAAGAAGGCGAGCCCTGCTCAATGGATTGCTCAATTGCGAATAAGGACGCATGTTAAGTACCCGCAGAGTGACAGAGGTTTTTGGCCCTGTCGTTGCTCCTAAAGCTGTTGCATTCGCCTCAGCGAGGCGTCCAGCGAAGAACAGGCACTGCCGTCTTCTGGCTCGAGCCCTGCCCGTCGGTGACACCTCAACTCTCCCAGACTAGGCCGCAGTGGGCAGCCCCAATGAACGTCTCCTAAAATGACAACCAAGCTGTTTAGTGTTGCCATTTTGGGTAGGACGTCGCTGGGTCGCATTGTTCCTGTTTGGACCCCGCTTGGGCATACCGGCGCAGATCGTGGCCCTCTGCGCCGTGGACCCAGCCCGGCGACCATGGCCGGACAGCCCGCTTCGGGGGAAGCGTGCCCCCCGGTGCCTAACGGCAGTACGCCGGGGACTCGATTGCGCGCCCCGGAGGAAGACGCTCAGGAGAGCGTGACGGTAGACGCGGGCCAGGCGGTCCCTACGGAACCGGCAAGCCAGTCAAACGGCTGGTGAGTGCGAGCAGCCCCTCGAACTCCAATACTGGAATTGCCGCAACAAAACACTTGCTATCTTGTCGCCGACGCCGCGGTCTGTGTTTGCATTTTGCGCAGTGGCGCGGACGCCAATGCCGACGAGAGCGTCGAAGTTTATGTTGGGGGTCTGCCGGAGAACGTGGAGGACGGGGCTGTCCGATCAGCTTTCCAGGCTGTAGGGCAGGTGCTGGGGGTGAGCATGGCGCGCCGGGAGGGCGGTGGGTGCAAGGGCTACGGCTTCGTGAAGCTGGCCGACAGCGCAGCAGCGGAAAAGGCGTGCAAGGCGATCCGCCAGGTGCGGCGAACGAGCAAGCGCACGTCGGCTGGGGTCGGCCAAGGGGACAGACGCTGCGAGCGCAGTTGCAGCGCAAGTTGCATTGGCATGGAGGTCTCTGGATCTGCGGCGGGGTATGATCTGCAGGCCTACCAGTACCGTAATAGAAACACGGCCGAACCCACAAACCTTTTGCGAGGTTGTGTCCTTTGCGAGGTTGTGTCCCGCCGGCTCTCTTCTGGCATAAGTTTTGGCTTGCCGGATGCGCCTGCTGAGGGCTCCTGCGCTGTTGCTTTGCAAGATTGCAGGCGTGCCCGTTGGCGTCCACTTCAAGGTTGGCGGGCAGCCGGGCGAGTCACGCGCAGTATACCATCCTGTCCTGCAGTTTTCATTGGATCGCAACCCTTCGGCCAGTATAAACGTGCTTCTGCAGAGCCTGCGGCCCGCTACAGACAAGAAGGCCGTGGTGGCTGCAGCCATCAAGGCTGTCAAAGACAGAATGGCAGGAGTGCATCTGGATGGTGACGAAGACAAAGACAAAGCCACAGGGGAAAGGCGGTGCGCGACTCTGGCTCTTGATATGGCTTCCTATTTGGACTCATTTCCAAAATGTAAGAGTTTGATGGTCAACATGAGGGCATGCCCTGGATTCGAAAACAAGACGCCCCTGGCTGTCCTGCATGAATACGCAATCAGGTTGGACTATCAGGTAAGGGTGCTGCAGAAAAGGGCCTGAACTTGAGGCGTTGCTGTTTTGCCATAAAGAGGAGGCTCATCATATGAATGTACACGTACACTGTTGCTGGTACACATGCAACAAATTCTCATTTGTGCTGCCTTGCCTGTGCACAATGAGGGCATGTGAGTCCAGGTATGAGTGGCAGATATTGAGCACCGATTCTCTTGCCTCTAATCTTGATGATTTCGTTTTCGTTTTGGGACATGGGCCCCAAAATTGTGTGGCATGGGAGGATGCCTATTGGTTGTGGAGTTTCACTGGCAAATGGCAACTTATTATGCTCCCATCTACGCTGCACAACTGGGCATCCTCTGAAGTGTAGACATCAACCACGAATTTGGGAAGGGTGAGGGGAGGGTGAAGGGATATGTTGGCCAGGAGATCAGGGGCTTGTGTTGGCTGCTCATCCAGCGTTCCACAGAAGATCTGCCACACAGATTGTCTATGTTAGCCATAGGTTGGGGCGCGGTTCACTTCCCATGAAGTTAGATGCGGGTATCTCGATATTCTAGGCCTCTTGCGAATGCACCCTGAGCTGGCATGAACAACTGCAAGGACTTTAGTGCGAATGCATCGAGATTTTCTTCCCATTGGGCCATTTGGCTTCATGGATGCTGCTTTGCCTGTCCATTGTTATTCCAATTGCAGATCCTGGAATTTGGCAGAGGAGGCTGCCACATCCACAAAATCTGAAGTGAGCATTTTGGCAGCACGAACTGAAGTGGTGAAGCACTATCATGCCATGATTCTTGGCAGAGAAATGGTGGTGATCATGCTGGGCCAACACCAGGAAGCAGAACGAGTTTGTGGCATTCTTGGCATTAGATTGTACTCCTGCAAAGCTGGAGATGCCCAGTTGGCTGATGCAGTGGCTGCGTCTGAAATTTTATCAGCAACTATGTACCAGATTCTTATCTGTGCAGAGCAATGCAACGAGATTTAGTTGCTTGGCATTCCCTTGGTGCAAAGTTGCTCATACGCTAATAGCACTGTGCATATTCTTGTACTGCAGCTGACATTCCAAGAGAACTCAACTTCAAATATGGGTCCCTTTGCAGTGGATATAACTCTGTGCAACATTCGTGGCGATGCCGTTGCCACTGGCCAAGGGCAGGTATGAGAAAGTATTTGCACTGCGAAGGATTTATGCATGCAGCTCTGTGTGTTGTAAAAAGGCAGGCCATGAAAACACCGGCAACCTACCCAGTTTTTGTTTCACTCTGCTCCTTGGCTGGCAGACAATTACCAAGGCAATTGTACTTTAGTGGCACATACTTCTGTGAAATCAAAGTTGCAGAGGGTCGCACAATGTGGCCGATATCCTGTGGCTGGGCCCCAAAAGGAAACTCTTTGGCTATCATCCTGATGGAACAGTGAGTGGTTGTCAAGTGCTTGAGACTATGTTTGAAAGATGAAACGATGGTTGAAGCCATGAACAGTCTGTGGGTGTCCTGGCATTTTCGATTGACAGGGCTGGAGGTGTATGGGGACAGACTGACTGACTGACTGACTGAGTGAAGGCTTCCTTACAGGCTTGCAAAGTACAAGAGAATGTACAGTTGTGCCCTGTTTGCGTCTCAGCTGCACAAGTTTATGTAGCGCGTCGCCTCAAGCAACACTCACCTCTGTGCTGCTCCAGAGTGGAGCTCCCAGGTCTTTTTGTCCATATGTTTAGACATCATTGCACGCCCCTGGCCCCCGGCCTAATCGAACGACCCTAAGCCACATGGCACTCCACATTCCTTGCTCCTAAACTCGCCCACGACCAAAGGCCATATGAAACGCGCTACCAATCACCTCATGCTAAGCCAGCAAAGAGACGGAAAGCCAAGAAGAGATTGCCGCACAAACTAGGCACCAAACTGTGCCAGCCATCCAAGCTTTCTGGCATAATTCCGGAGGTGTGGGGGGACTAATGAGGTTTGCCTGGAGCAAGGGGGGCCGGGGGTTCCCATACACCCCATGAACCCCCTCCTTGAAACATCCCAAAATGGGCCTGGGCATGCTAACAATATGCAAATGAGTTGATAAAAAGAAATCCATGGCTGAAACTCTTCTCAGAGTTGAAATTTGTTGTGTCAGGTGCTCACGCTTGCAAGTAACCCTGTCTGTGTCTTTGAAGTTGTGCTATCGGACAATCCCAGCTGTCACCAACTTCAGTGTGAAAAACCAGCAGTTTGTTTCAGCATGCACAGCATAGAACCAGCTGCATTCTGATAGTGTGTTGTTTGTGCAATACCAGGAATTGACATGCTCGCACAGTTCTGAAGATGACTGTACTGCATTTTGTTGTGTTGAAACACCTTTGGGACCTTGAGCAAAGGAACCATCTACTGCTAGCTGGCATTGTGTCACCATGACTGCTGCAAATCATGCTTTCTTTTCATGGACTTGTTCCAACCTGGGATCTGGGGCACTTGCATCTATGTGTTTTGTGCGTGTTGTGATGAGCAGGGCAAAGCCAAGAAGGATGCCAAGCAGATCGCATCGGCCGCAACCCTAGAAGTATTGCTCGAAACTGTTGCAGAGGATCAATTCATGCAGCCAGGCAAAGCAAGACAACAACGCATGATGCAGGTGCGATTTTATGTGGGAATGGATTTGCAGTGGCTAGTATTTGAGGCGTGAAGGGCAACAATAGATGCCAACGAAAATGCTTGCCAGCATCAATTTCTTGGACACTCTAACATGGACATGGATGAACAGCTTAGTTTGTTTTTGTTGTGCACCGCCGCGACCCACCCCCGAGGGGTGGCGCCCGCGGGGTGCACCTAGGACTGCCGGAGGCGGGGAGCGAGGCAACTGGAACGAGTTCATTACAATCAGACAACACATTCGCTAAATACAACCAAATTAAGAGTTAATGTTCGGTGGGCCCATTTCAACGCCATGTAAGGCAATGAATACACCCTAAATCCCCAGAACTTTAAGACACTTCCAAGGCATCCAAAAGAAGCTAGTCACCCAGACAATGTCTCCATATTCTTAGGAATCAAAGAGAGAATGAAACCTACCCGATTATTCCCAAAGGTTTGGTCCCAATAACAACTTGTTGTGATCCAAAAAGTACAAGAAAACGACCTTATAGTCAGCTAAATCACAACAGTTTTTGTTAGCAGTGACAAGTCATACCTAGGCACCTGTAAGGCAATGAATGGCAATGTGGTCATCGTCTTGCAACACTTTATCCAAAGCTATGCATGAGTGTCTCACAGAACGGTTCAAATCGGCATTTCAGTTGTATCTCAGCAGAGTGTGACTGACAGTTGGCTGCAGGGGGACATTGGTACAACAGTCCTTTCCTGTGGATTTTAACCTAACAAGTGCCACTTCGCTGCAGAAAACAGGTAGCAACATGTCATCAGATCTGGTGATTAGGTTTTGTCACAGTGTGTTGTGCGGAACACAACATTGGTGTGGACTTGTGTCAGCTGACGGTCATGGCATGGGTTTTTTGTGAACATGTGGCAGGGCACCCATGGCCGTGGTCGGGGTGGGTACAGCAATTGGAATGGTGGTGGTTGGAATGGTGGTGGCCGCGGTTATGGAAACGGCTGGAATGGCCACCGGGGGGGAGCTGGCTACCAAGGCAGAGGTGGGCGGCCATCTGGTATGCGCTCCAGCAACTGCGGGGTTAGGGGTGGTCGTGAAGCTGGACGCAAGCGTGACTATGAGTCAGCAATGCTGGGCTTGCAGGGGCAAGCAAATGTAAGCTGCGCCCCCCACATGAAGACCCCCAATTTGGCGGGTCTTGTGGGGGGGGGAGCAGCACAAGGGGGACTCCCTCTCAGTCCACTGACGAACCAGGTGAACTCATGCAGGGTAGTGCAAAACAGCGCCGTTGTGCGGCCAGGGAGGGGGCACTATTGCCAGTGCTTCATGCACACCCTGCACCCAGGATGCGCTTGTCAAGCATAACTAACATCTTGCTGGGTAGTGTATTCCATACAGGTTGTCCACATATCCAGTTTCCTGGGCCATTGTCTATTGAGCAGGGGTGTGAAGGGGAATGTAGATACTGCACCTGCGAGTATAGCTGCCATTGACAATTTTTGTCTGCATCGCTCTGGTGAGCAGTTTCTTCCAAGTGTGGTTTGGAGAAAATGGCAAAGATGCGATTCAAGGCCAGTGCTGCTGCAAAAAAGTGCGGCAGCTGTCATCGGAATCTGGCAAATCTGCTGACAGGAAGACTGTACCTTGGGGACAGCTGTCTGTAGGATTCCTTTCAGAGATAGCAGCAATTGCCAATCAGACATTGCATGTGCTGTGCTCCTGGTTGATGTTTGCCGGTGAAATCGTGGAGGCAAATGGTTGCTGTTGCTTGATGACCAACTCCCTGACCATTTTTTGAATTCTTTTGTTTGATTTTGGTTGCAGGGAATTGGGGCGGGGACTACTGGGATGGGAATGCCGGCTATGATGACGGGTATGACTATGGGGGGGCCTATGGGGGGTGGAATGCAAGGGGATCCAACCAATACCATCGGTGGGGGTCTAGCCAGCGCCATGGCAGGTGGTCTGGCCAATACCATGGTGACTGGGAATATCAATACCATGGTGGCTGGGACCAATATGATGGGTACCATGACGATGGGCAATCTTCAAGCTGGAACACAAACGGGTGGAGTCATGGGGGTGGGCAACGGGAGCACCTCCATTAGCCCAGTCAGCCATGCAGGGATGGTCAGTGGTGTGAACGGTACCAAGGACAAAACAATGGCACTGGGGCGGGGCATGCCACCCTTGACACCAGGTCCTGATGCACTTGTGTCCCTTGGAGCCAGCATGGGTTTGTCTGCAGGCCAGCAGACCAGTGCAGGGCTGTTAAACTGGGGTACAGGCAGCTTAGGCCATGCTCACATGGCCCAGCCAAACGGTGCAGGCTTCCTTGGAACTGGCAGTTTTGGACAACAAGCGCAACTGGGGCGATTTGGCTTTTGACGGACAGCATGAGGTTGCCCAAACAATGGGACAGCAGCAATGCGCTGCAGAAAAATGACGTCAATAATTGCTGGTGGGCCATCAGAGGTGCCCTTGGTGGAATGTTGGTCTGCCATGTGACAGCTTCGTTTAGTTCCGTTTGTGATGAAAACATGTGGTGGGTGGCTGGCGGCACAGAAGCAAGCAACTTGCAGTGTAGCCTTGGATGCCATGCCAAGAACTATTGTACAAAGGCAAGTGTAGATCAGAGTGATGTGAGGACTCCTGTGGACTGGTGAAGAAACATTATAGCGCCTGCAGTCGCAGTACCTCCATGGGACTCCCTTGACGGCAGGTCCCAAGCGCCCAGACTTGGCGGATCTGCCGAAACAGAACAACTCAAAACTCGTTTGTTTTGTCGCACTCTACCCAGAGAACTGTGCATAGTTTGTGGATTTGCCGCAGTTTTGGTCTGTCCATGATGTCGCTTCTACATGGTGCACTTACTGTCTCTTCCAACCTCTGGAACACACAATCCACGAGCCTTAGCGATTAGCTGCCCCCTTTGTGGCGCCGTGCATGTGACGGCGCCGCCACGACTGGAATTTGTGAGTTTGACAACCATTTGCTGGACGTCAGAGTTTGATGTGGTCGATACGTGCCGTGATTCGCCACACTGATGCAGGGGTGCGCACATTCAGGCCACCTTACCCTACCCCACCCCCAACCCCCAACCCCACGTCACCAGGCCAATCTCGCCCTTCAATACAACGTGGATTGTGCACATTGCTTGTCAAGTACACTTCCCCGCTTTGTGGGCAAATTCCAGAGCAATACTCTGGAAAACGTACACCCAGCAGGCTACCTCTATTGAACCAAATTTGGGGCTGCCTGTTGTGCTTGACGACGTGCCCGTAGGGTGTCGATGTTAGCCTGTGGATTGTCAAAAGCCGTAAATTCCACATGCACAACTTGGCTGTGGTAACGGCCCATAGAGGCGTGCCATACTGTCAGAGTATTCTGGGACGTTCACTCGCGATCCGAGCAACCAGTGGCAGTTGCTGAGAGACCTCGTGACTTCAGCCACAGACAATCATTAGCGTAGCGCCCTGGTGCATGTTAGGAACTGCAAAATTATGGCACACCGTTGGGAACCTTTCAGCTTATAGCGCACCCGACTTTGTTTCCATCAGTGCCGGCAGCTGGCTAGTCCTGTTCCCTTGGTCGAGTTTTTGCCACCTGGTTACCGCCGAACAGCTTCGTTTGGTGCAAGGCGCGAGCAGGACCTTTGAAACCATTGCACAGCAGGGGCGCACAACACGGAGTGATGCATTGCATGTCCGGCATGTTCATTTGTGTGTATATGCCTTCATTTGTTTTGTCGATGGTGTTCTGTCGCTTGCCTTGCATTGTCTCTGTGCTTGCAGTTTCCTATTCGGCAGCTCTAGGGTAGTCCGCTGAATCGCGTGACTGTCCTCCGCGGCTGAACCAGGGACAACCGACGGAGTGGCCACTACTCGGGTACACAGTTCGCCGCCTGCTTGGGCGACCCGTTCCACGCGCCGCGTCCTGGGAGGTGTTAGTCACACCGTGCTGGGTCTGTCTGTCAGTATACAGCGACAGCCGCACGAGGATGCCCTTAGAAGCGGAACGAGGACGGATCAGTGACATAAAAACCGTCACCCTCGCAGCACGGCAAATTGCAGGCGTGCGTCACACCTGCGGCGGCGCTGCGTGGCCTGCCGGGCGGTCGTGGGCTCGCGCGGGAAGGCCACGTCCCCGCGTGGCGCCGGAGGGCCAAGGGGCAAGGCCTGAGGGCCGCCAAGTCAGTTGTCGAGAGGTCTGCTGGGAGACTCAGGCAAGGAGGGGCGCAGGGGAGTCGTCAGGAGCGTGCAAGAACGAGGGGGGAACGGTCCGCAGAGCGCCCGCGGAGCGTCCCGCGCACAGAGCCGTCTTTCAACACGTGCTCGCCCCCCCCCCCGTGCCCCGGTTGGCAGGAGACCGGTGTGCGGCCAGCGGTCCAGGGCCGTGCGGAGTCAACGCTGCGTGCCGCCCTGCAGAGTGTGGCGCGGTCGTCTGCGCGGCCCCGCGCGGCGTGCTGAATCGGGCGCTGCTGACGGCCGTGTTGTTGAAATGACAGAAGTTGCCCTCTTGCGGGGAGGGGGCTCGGGCGCCTCCGCAGTGCGCATTTCCGCTCAATGCGCGGTTGAGGCGCGCGGACTGGAGGCACGCAGATGGGGGGATTCTGCAGCAAGGGTGAGGAGGACACTCCCCAAAGGAAGCAAGCTGACACGTCGACTCAGAAGGCAGCTCCCAAGGTGCAGCCCTGTCTTCTGTGCACATCATCTTGGGGTGGCCGTGCGTTGGCGATCCACCTGTAGGCCTGCCCAATCAGGCTCCTCGCGTGCGCATGTGTGTTTGTTGCCCGCTCCTGTAGACCTCGCGAACTTACCAGGAACCCTTTGATACAATAAGATAGCACATTCGTCACCCTCGCAGCGCACAGGGGCATTTCTTGGGTTGCACATTACAATCAATGGGGCGAAGGCCATCAGTAAGCCCTGATTCAAGGTGGGGCAAGGGGCAAACGCACTGTTCCAGCGCAACCCGCACAGCTGTTTTGAATCTGAATGTGAAGTGTGCCCACTGCCCATGGGAGGGCTGTCCTGCAGTTCAGGGTGTCTGTGAAACGAAGTGGGGAAACCAGTTCAATGGGAAAGTATTTTGGACTGCACCTTCGACAGCCACTCAAGTGCTTACTCTCACGCTCTGGAAAATCGACTGATAGAGTCCCCGTCCGTTGGCGCCTGGATAGCTCGAATCCGCGTTTACATATCAAATTGGCAAGGGCGGTATTGGGCCTCCAATGTGTCCAGATCACCCATATTCCGTTTGTTCTTCCGAGACACCAACTTGGCAGCAAGATGAGAATCAGCGCTGGAAATCAGCCAGTACGTTGGAACGTAATGCATTGCGGATATTGCCAGGCTGCTGTGTGGTGGTCATTAGTGGCTGCGGCACAACAACATAGCGATTTCACAAAACAGACCTTTGACACAACGATTGCCGCGTCATTTCGCATAAGATAGACTATGCGATAGATAGCTTCGCGACCAACCGATTCCTCTGATTTGTGGCCAAGCGGCCACCAAGACATAAATGGCTGTCCGAAGAGCAGAAAGGGCGTCTACATTCGCTCTCAGTTGCTGCCCTTGGGAAGAAAAATCCGAATTCGGGATGCTCAAATCTATATCATTGTTCCCCCTTGGGCCAACTATTGTAATTCGCTCACCATTTCCTTGGGTTAGCATCGCAGAATGGAAGCTCACTTCCAAAAGCGAGCACGCCAAAAGTGGCTATTCCGTCTGCCACTGCCAAAACAGACAGGAATTCTAATCCGCAGTGGATGATGCGGAAGAGGATTGCGGTGGCAGCAGAAGCTCTAACGAATAACTCGGATGTCAGCATCCCCAATGTTCCCAAATCAGATCACTCCGTCAAGCTCATAGGTAAGAACTCTTTTCTTATGAACGCTCAAAGTGGATTAATCTGCGTGAAGAGTGCAGTAATACATTCTCTAGGTTTGACCGTTTCATAGTAGACGATCTCCGTATGGAGCTTCCAATAGGGAAAAACAGGCCAGATGACACAGTCCTGTCACGGTCGGCTCAAAATCCAACTGTGTACTTTCGGCAAATGTGGTCCCAAAAGTGCACAGTTGGATTTTGAGCAGACCGTGACAGGACTGTGTCATCTGGCCTGTTAAATTCTGGAATTCAAGAATACTGCAGCGCACACCTCCCAAACACATTGGGTTGTTTCGTAAATTCTTTGGCAAGGATATACAGATGTTGGGATGGGAGGTGGGGGTGGGGGTCACGCAGGGGATGGTTTGCAGATTGGGCTGTCTTCCAACATGTTTTGGTGAATTGTTGCTGTGCAGAAAAGGCTGTGAACGGCAATTTGCTCTTCGACACCCTGTCCATACCAGCAAGAGCAGCAATTATCAATAGCATGACTCCTTTGTCGGTGTCAGCTTCGACTACCATCATCAAGCAGGTAGAGTCTCATGGCCTCCAGCTGGCGATTTTTGGCAGGCATCCTTCCAAGTTGTGTCGTACATCCGTGGAGCTCGGACACTGAGAACACCGCTTCAAACGAGGGACTCGGCAATCAATTCCATCTCAGCTTGTTGAACGCCAGCAAAGCCTTATGTGTTCTCTCCACTTGCTCATGATTGAATGACCAAACCAACCTTGTTCTGTCACTGTCGTCAGTTCTACCAAAGGCTGCAGATTGTTATTTTGTCCTTTAACAGCATTCACGCATCACCCCGCTTTGCATTGAAACACGTCTGATTTCCGTGATCACTCTGATGAGAACACTCTAAGGCGGCATTTACCCAATAACAGGGAAGCAGCAAAAGCTGCAGGCAGGACTGTCTGATCCAATTCGCATGGTGCAGGGAGAGGTGGATGCAACAAAATTTTATGTGTTGGAAAGTGGAAAATGCGAGGTATACCTCTTCAACGAGTCCTGGGCGGAGGAGAGACTTGTGCACACCTATCATCCTGGGAGGTAAACGCAACCAGTACCGTCCATCCACGCATCTGCGATTCGCTTCCCGCTTGCATTTTTAACCTCGCCGTGGAGAGCTGGCCATGTTGCTTGTCAATTGGAAGTGAACCGCTTAACCAATTCTGGTTGAGGTTTTCCCTGTTACCTGTAGTGAACACATCAAAATTTTCCAGCAACATTTCGGCTTGGGTTGCTTGTCGGTACGCGTGCCATAAGGCTGCCCACAGACAGCTGTGATTTATGTTTGTGCAGCGGCTTTGGCGAGCTTGCTCTTCTGTACTCTGCGCCTCGAGCTGCCACGGTCAAGGCCGTCATGGCCTGCAAATTGTGGGTCATGGAGAGATCAGTTTACTCAGCTGTGAAGCACAATTTCGATCAACAAATGATACAGCAAAGGCAGCAGCTAGTGGAAAAGGTGCCTCTTCTGCAAATGCTGTCCGAAGACCACAAGGCTATTCTTGCAGAGGCATTGGAAATGGTGGGGCAAATTTTCGAGAACACAGCGTGCATGTCGCAGGCAAAATCTAATAGGCCATCCACGCTATTTGGTTAGCATGCATTCAAACCCGGTTAGACAGTTCCGGGATTGAGGGGCAAAACTGTTGTTGTTTTGAACGGTATCCGATGTTCATTGCCGTAACTGGTTGATTGGCGCTGATACAAATGTTTTTTTGGAGCTTTGGAAACCCTTTCAACAAAGAGTGAAATATTGTCCTCAGGGTTATCACAACTCTTGATGCGGATACCAAGACAGCTGAATGAATTTCATCTGACCCTTCCATGAACTGTACATGACAAAATAGGTGGATTTTCAGCACGACCAGCGTATACTCAACGAGCAGGAAGTGGGAGACAAGTTCTTCATAATTCGAGAAGGAAATGTGAATGTCACAAAGCAGGGCAACGTCATCGACAAACTGGGGCCCGGTGACTATTTCGGGGAGAGAGCTCTTATCCAGGACGACAAGAGAGCCGCCAGTGTCGTTGCTCAAGGCTATGTGGTTTGCTACACACTTAGCAGGCAGAACTTCAACAACATCCTGGGACCCATCGAGGTTCTGTGGAGGTATGAGGTCCTGAAAAAGGTAAGGCACAAGGGAAACCACTACAATATGATTAGCCTGCTAGGCTGGAAACATCATTAAAATAATTCAAAGAGGGCCTTCGAATAGCGCACACCCATGTCCGTTGACCTCACTTTACCTTTGCAAGGTCGCAGAAAATTTGCGTGTGCACTTTTGGACACTGATCATTTGGTATGGCTCGAGCCCACTGCCTTTAGGGCAATTCCATCCTCTCTCTTCCTGCTAATCGTATTCTGTGGCGCGTGGTGCTATGCCATCTGCCTGGTGGCTGTAGTTTGATTATTGTTTTGCCATTTGTTAGCGAATCAATAGTGGCTCAGAGTGGACCTATATGTGGAGCTGAATTGCTGCCTTTTAGTGCGATGCAGGTCCCCATTTTGTTCAACCTCAGCGATAGACAAGCCTGGAGTCTTGCGCAGCAAATGCAGCCTGCTCATTTCAAGGCAAACGAAGTCGTTCTTCGCAAAGGAGATGAAGGGGATACATTTTACGTTATTGAGGACGGCCTTTTCTCAATATTCGATGGTGTGTTTCAAGCCAGGGCTGGTGTCATTCGTATCTTCTAACGGATTCCTTTCAAAAGAAGTATTTGGCAATCGCTCAGCGTTTATATCTGTTATTAATAAATTATGCTAACGCATCCAAGCACATGATTTCTTTTGTGCAGCGCATTTGAGGTGTAGCTTCTTCCAGAATAGTTGCATGATGCCCCTCAAACTAATTGAGCAGTGTTTATGATATGGTTTCACCCCTATGATCCTCACTGGGATGAATGGCTTCGGAAGTTCAGCAGGCAGCGCAACTTTTCGACATAAAATATTCATTTTCGCTCTTTGTTTGTTTTGCACTCAGAAAACAAATGTGAACTGGCGCGAGTCGGAAAGGGTTCCTGTTTTGGAGAGCTAGCACTTTTGAGACGAGATGTTCGAGCTGCTAACGTAGTAGCGATCGCTGATTCCAAGGTGCGGCTTCGGCACCTGCTGGAATTGCTGGGGTTCAATGATGTATGTGACATCACGCATTGCGAAGACTCTAGGCAGACCACATTGTGAAGCAGGCCTCTGGTTTGGAACATGGTGGTGTCACCTCTGCACTTCGCCGTGTAGCACACAGGGGGAAGTTGGAAGGGTGTAAGATCAATAGGCATTGCCACCTGCACGCTTCAAATCCTGTGACATCCTTTCCGGGGAATTGGGTGCAACTACAATGCACACTGCTTGCACGAAACGCATTTTTATTTTTTTGGCATTGTTCACATTGACAGTAGTGTTTTCGCAAAACTGCAGTATGCTTCAGAGCGATTTGGCTAGGGGCTGGGCAAACAATTTGAAAAACAGTTGCAGAAACCTGTTGCCGTGGTAACGTAATGCGACTGGATCATTTCGCAGTGTCTGCTGCTGCACCGGGATGTCTTCAATTCCATGCTGGGGAGTTTAGGTCAGATTCAGCATGTCTGGAGGTTCGAGGCGCTGAGGAGAGTGCCAATATTAGCTCAGCTGACGCCTGGACAAAGATCCTCGTTATGCTCCGCGTTCAAACAGGAGTCTTTCAAAGCTGGAAAACGGATCGTGAAACAAGTGAGCGGGGTGAATTCGCCCTTTAGCTCGGGGGGACTGCAAACACGGTTGATGCGTTGCGTTGAGCCTCCCTTACCAGTCAGGCTGCAGATTTCAATGCGGAATTACACTCATCATGTTGATCGCTCCTTGGTATTGCCCTTGCCAAGGCGGTGGAATGCATGTTTAAATGCGAACATAAGATGAACATTACCTCTGCACTAAGACGTTCCTGTCTCTGTCACTAGCCGTAAAGGCAGTAACAAAAGTCGATCTTGTTGATTGCATCCCAATGTACTTCTGCATCTCAATTTCCGCAGGCACAACATGACCGGCCGCTCACAGATACCTCTATGTCCCTGTCACCGAATATGTCTTGCCCCGCATCCTTTCCTAAGGCGCTGCGAACAACGTGAACTGCGCGAAAGCTTTGCAATGCATGGTGAGAAAAAAAGAGCAAACAATAATTCACGACAGTAATACGAACGACTTTGGTCCCGTGAGGCCTCGAAATTTGTGTGCAACTCCAGGGAGAACAGGGCGATAGGTTCTACATCGTAGAGTCTGGCATCGTGGGAGTATTCAAAGACGGATGCGAGAACCCTCTCGTCAAACTTGGTCCAACGTCGTATTTCGGAGAGCTGTCTTTGCTGAGAAACGACAAGCGCGCCGCCTCGGTGATTTGCCTCACCAATGTGACGGTCCTGTCGCTCAACAGGGCCGGCTTCGATGAGCTCCTGGGACCTTTGCAGCAGATCATGCAGACCCAGGCCTCGTCTTATGACGCCGTTACGAGCAACAAACTTGGAACTCAGGTGTGACAAAGTGTGTTGCGAATGGCTGCCGATTTGGTAGCCCTGATTTCTTGAAATTGGAAAAGCCGACATTGCATTAGCTGTTAGGACCTCTTAAAACGAATAGTGGTGTTTAGGAAAGGTTAGTTGTTCTGCACGATAGTGCACTAACCAATGTGAAATGGATTGGAGAGGTGTCTAACGTGCGCGTTGTCCGCTCAAATGGTATTGGCTCTCAAGCACGCGCTTGAGAGCCAACATCCTTTCCCATTGAGAGCCAATATCATTAAAAGATTGCCGCTGTTTACAAAGAGCGAATGTCACTAATTCGCTATTAAGTGAAGCAAATGTTGCTTCAGCGATGGCTCAGAAATAGGTGCTTTAGAACAATTAAATACATGAAGTCGACTTGCCACGACTATTGATTTGCCAGAGCCCCACGCAATGCCGAACTCTTCTTCTCTGAGACTGAACAATCACCTGCAAGCGAACAGATTTATGGGCTTTTAGCTCGCCTTGAGCTTTCCGGCTAGATGGCACAAGGCTCGCGCGTCAGAACAACGGCGGCACATGGACACTGAAGCATGATGTCGTATTTTGGGATCAAGAACGACTGCCCAATAGCCAGCCATCTGGATGTTTTCGCATCAACTGCAGGTTAAGCTCGAGGACCTGAAGAAACATGGGGTGCTGGGAACTGGAGGCTTCGGTCGCGTGTTGCTCGTATCCCATTGTGGCAAGTTCTACGCCCTCAAGTGCATGAGCAAGGCTTACGTGAAAGAGTCAAATTTACAGGACCATGTCAAGCGAGAAAGGGACATCATGCTGGAATTGCAGTGTCCCTTTATAGTCAATTTGTTGGCCACTTTCAAGGACACCTACACCGTTTACATGTTGATGGAGTCCATTATGGGAGGGGAGCTCTTCACGTACCTCCAGGTAAATCGAATGCGTGTGCGCCCTGGATGTGCATCGAACGCAAGTAAGCTTGCTAGCAAAGCAGCCGCATAGGCGATTGCGTTCAAGCACCAAAGAGGAAGCTTTGAGGGATGTTTGTCATTTGAGAAGCCCTCAGCATCAAGAGGTCGTCGTGTTTGGCAACATGCTTGGGGCATATGAAGTTGATGGAGGCTTGCCAAGCATCATCGTTCCAAGTTATATAATTTGAGCGAACAAAGCGGCCGTCCTGTCATATTTGAGAGCCAGCGCCCGCTTTTTTTTCTGCATGGGGGATCTACAGGTACGTTTGCTTATCACAGAAAAGAAGAAAGCCTCTCAGCGAGAATCACGCCCGATTCTACGCGGCGTGCGTTATTGGAGCCTTCGAGTATTTGCAAGAGCGGCACCTCGTCTACCGCGACTTGAAACCAGAGAACCTCCTCATCAACGTTGACGGGTATCTGAAGGTCACCGACTTTGGTTTCGCCAAGAAAATGCCCACCGGGGGAAAGACCTACACCCTTTGTGGGACTCCGGAGTACTTGGCTCCCGAGTTGGTCACGCAAACTGGGCACAATCACGCGGCTGACTGGTAAGCCACATTGGATAGGAAAAAAATACCAAACAACGCGTGTTCAAAAGTGCACAAAGCTTACTGGTTTGGATTATTTTCTTGCTTTTAGCGTGCACAACACTAATGAAATGCATACATATGTGTTCGCACAAAATGTTATTTGGTCCAAGTGATTGCCTGTCAACACTTTGCGTACAGAAAGGGTCAACCGTAGACATTTAGTAATTAATTGGCATCTTTGGCATACGTCTTTAAATGCCCAATTAGTAACCCAATTCCATGATGAAAATTCCTGAGGAATTTCGCGTTGGGCCATGGTGCTCCATAATCCTCTCAAGCATTCCAAAAAACCACTGATCAATCCATTGTTTTGTGCTACCAGGTGGGCTGTGGGTGTCCTCATTTACGAATTGGTGACAGGGCGGCCCCCTTTCTATGACGATGACCGAGTTAAAATGTTCAAAAAGATTTGCGATGTGAAATTCTCCTTTCCCCAGCACGTTTCAGAGGCAAGTGAACCCGGATCTGATCCGAACCTTTCAAAAAGAATTGCGTGTTGTCATAGCGTGGTACGCAACTTTGCCGAAGTGCCTTGCTGCTGAGTCTTGACCGCCAATTCCAGAAATAATACGAACAAAAACGAATTGGAGTTTACACAGTCCTCACCCATATATCGCGAGTGCGCTAGACGCCGGATCATGACGTGGAATCTGCGGTGCACCGTTGTCTTCTTATCGCGGAGCATTTCAAATTAAAAGTCTGCATATCCGTGCAGCCGTCTTTCATAGCACCAAGATGATCGTGTTTTCGGACGGACGTGCGTTGTTTGCCTGTCGGTCAGTCACACAGTATCCTGCCGGGGAGCTGTGATAATTCAAGGATGCAGCGAAGCCAGTGGCAATGACGTGCCAGTTACCGTTGCATTCCGTGAGCACGGTATGCTTGAGAGCCATGTAATTGGCAAAAGCGGTCGATTCTTACCGAAACAAGCACGATGACCAGAAGCACTGACCAAGCGCGCTGTTGTGGAAATTCGGTACTTTTACCCATTGCCGCATTTCTATTGCTGCCATATCATATTCAAATATGACTGTCAAAACACTGGCAGTAAGTGTGGTTTCACTGGATGACGTCATGAGACGCGTTTACGCCTTCTGCATCCCAATGCATGGGGCCCAATGATCAATGTCCAGGTTTGCCGGCATTGATTCCGTGCCCTGCGAATGATGTGCATTCGCTGTGCACATAAACAGGAATTAAGAGATCTCATCAAACGACTCCTTATGAAGAAGCCGGCGATGCGCCTTGGGGCTCAGAAGAACGGAGCTTCTGATGTGAAGGCACATGCATGGTTCAAAGGATTCAACTGGCCAGCTTTTGAGCGCCAGGAGCTGCAGCCTCCCTACCTGCCAAAGGTGAGAAGTGTGCACTGTGTATTATGCCCGCAGAGGGATGCCGTTGCTGTGACGGCTGCTGGGAACGGGAGAGGCTGCTTTGCAAGAAACGTTTGATTTGAAGGGAGAGTGGTGTCTTGTGACTGCACAGGAGCACCGTTGAAGCGCATGCCTTCATGCCTTCTGAGAATCGATGCAAGTTCATTGGTAGACATTGGCGAGTTTTCATTTCAGGTGTTGCGCATTGGTACCCATCACCGAGCATCCGGCGGGAAGCTCAGGCGGCTTCGAAGGCACTTATCGACACCGGCACTGCATTATATTTGTACCAGCGTAATATCATCCGTTATCTGGGATCCTCTACGTTCAAATTTCTAATCACCATTTTCGAACCAATCGAGCTCTAAGAGCCAATCTAAAACAAAAATGACGTGCTCTGCGTTAGTCCATTTGCATATCCACAGCGCCGCCAACGCGCAGTTTCAACCACTCTTTGATCGACGATCACCTCCCTCTGCAGGTCGCTGGGCCCGGGGACGCGAGCAATTTCGTTATCCCGGCAGATGCCAATACTCACCCCGCTATGCAGCAACCAAAGAGATATGTGTCTACAGGCGTCTTCAAAGACTTTTAGCTCAATGACAGCTGCGCAGGAACTTTCAGAGTCAGGATACAGCCACGTGAGTCCACGAGCTACTGTGTTGCGCCCACATTTGTTCATTGCGATGGACAACATTCCCGAGGATTATTGCAGTAGAATATCTGGCGATGACCATCGACACAAGGGGATAGAACATAAGGGATATTTTTCCATTTAGAAATAGCTAGAACTAGGTATTCCAATAGAAAATGGTTTGCTTCCTCCTTGATGTGTATTAGCAGCACATTTGACGAGCATAAACTGATGTACGTGGAAGCGTTGAGCGCGGTGGGGGTATTGGACGCAAAGCAAGATTAAGTCTTCGGAGACGCGTGTTCATGGAATACCTGGGATGGCATGATGACATTTCTATTTCTTGATGTAAGGTATAAGGATTACAATCAATTGGCCTTCGGGGAGCTCGCCGCATTCTGGACGTACTTCTGAGGAGCATTATTGGGTATACGGCTGCCCGTGCAGTCGATCTGACTTCCTATAAAGCGTAAATTGTGTGCCTCTGGTTGAAAAGACACTATTGGAATGCGAGAATGACCCGCTGCCATCCAATGCGTCAAGAGAGACCTCACACGGGCCCCGCCACAGCGAAGCCTGGTGATGGGTTGATCCAAATGGAAGGGTGCTTGGCGCCCCTGCTTGCATTCGCGAGGCCGGTTTCTGGCACGGCGTTAAACTCCTCTATTTGAACCGCTTTGCTTGGGGAACTGTGTACGGACGTCATTTGAAGGCAACGTAAAGCGATTGCTCTGTGGATGGGCGTCCCGTGTCTTTGGCTTTATTTGCAGCCCTCTCCAATTCTGCAGTTGTGGTGGCTGACAGCACGGGTCAGGTAAACGTGTAGTAAATGAAGTCAACAAGGCGCACATGCTGAGTATGGTAAAAATACATGAAAGTTGCATGAAACGTGAATTACAGTGTACAGTGCATGGCGGTGAACAAGTGCCAATGATTTGGTCAAGACGATGCTGCACATTTGCGCAAGAATGCATTGTCTAATCTATTCTCCACGACCTGCCCCTTGCTCCTGAGGGCATCCGTGTGGGAGCAAGTGCTGGCTGAACAAGCAAATATGGCGACTCAACTGCTCAGATTGTATATATCAGGAGGATCGCGGGAATCGAGTTCTAGCCTGAAACAGCCAGGATATTGTTGGGTGGAATCTTGACCGAACATGCATGCTTTCCTTGATTGAAGCGGCTCCGTTTCCTCTGTAGAGTTGGGTGTACAAGGTAATTTTCGCTATCATTTCCAATCCCGGCATCGTCATGTGCCCTTGCTCTGGCAGGTGATGCTGAAGACATCATTATAAACATTCACATCACAAAACAATGTCGTATTCAATGTGTTTTTAACGTGCAGGTTACACTACTCGATTTCCAGAAAGTTTGAGAGATCGGCTGGTAAAGATTGCTTGAATTTGTCATGAATATTAGGGGTGGGGAGGTGAATGGGGCAGATTTAATTAGAACGATTATAAGACAAGCGCACCAAACGTTTTTTATTCATTGCATTCTGGCATGTTTTGCTTTGGTCGTTTCAATGCTTCCCTTTCGGTATACATTGTTTTGAAGTTTGCACGTCCAGTGCTCAATGTGCACGAAGGTTCGGACGGCTCCAGGAAAGGGACACTGAGATGCCATGTAATTGCAATAAATCAAAACAAGCCAAGATGGCCGATGACTGCCTCCATGTCAACCATGGTGGTTTCGGTGGGTTGCTGTCGCTGGGCGCAATTCCACGAGACAGGCTGGCAAGTAGGGCATGCGGTCCGCTGGAGGTCCATAGGGGCATAAACTTGGACGATCGACGATGATTACCAATAGAATTTGGTGATCAGCCCCTAAACGCTGGCTGTCAGTTGGGTACGCTGGACGGAGACGTGCTACTAAAAGCCATCCAAACGGCACCAGAACCTTCGCAGTACTCTCGGTCGGTTCTGCGCGTTGCTTTTAGGTACTGCAAAGACAGCAAAATAAGATCTCACGTCGAGGGGGCGGGGTGCGGTGCTCTGATCTTCGCGCCCATTGAGCGCTAAGCGCACGGAAATCAGAAATACTGTCTTCCCTTACAATGGCATAAATTTTGCATGGCTAGTAAATAATTCACGTGCAGCGTTTCGGCTTGATTTCCTGAGTGATAAATGTTGATGAACTCACAACAGTAACGCACGGATGCTGCGGGGAGCTGGGATTTGAATTTCAGAATTGGGCTGAGCATTGCAGCTTACTACGCCGGCTGCTTCATGACAACGCTTGCAGAGACAGAGCTGCAGCAACAATCTGCACTGAAAAGCGAAAGGCACAATTATCTATGGGCCATGTACTACAAAGGGCACGGTTCAAAGTGCTAACAGTGAAGCTCCCCAGGGCTTCGTCTTCAGTACTTCCCAGAGCGTTGCCTTGCAAGAGCTCTTTTGGCCTGAAGTGATAAAAAAAATACAACTGAGTCGTTAGCCTTTTGGTGAATTATCATATTATAATTAGTGGCTGATCTTCAGGAACGTGCGGTCGATTGCATCGAGTTGTGCGTTTTATCTTAAAACTTTTAAATCGATGCCAGGATTTATCGCTTCCCAATTTCAAATAACAGAATGTGGTGCAATGGACACCACGTAGCTACTGTTTGGTTTTTGTCCGACCTCGGCATTGTTGTTCGGGTGTTTTTCAGCAGTTTTTTCCTGGAATGTTGCTGCGGGCGCTTCCTTCAGGATTGGATTGGTTCGGAACGTGCTCAGCATGCACCCGCATACCTTGAGCCTTCTCCATGCGATTTGAAGCAGCGTCGCAGCCCAATTGTCTCTTGCAAGGTCTGGCCATTTGAAGTCAAATTGGATGGTGCAAGTGGGGATTTGATTCTCGGCGGCATTGCCTCTCATGACGGCCCACAAATTGTTGCTGGCTAGAACCCTTCTTTCCTCACCATTGAGCATGAAGTTGAGAATGCAGTCACTTTGAGACATTAGGGCCATTCTGAATAGCTTGTACGCTATCTGGCGGAAAGGAGTTGCCACAGATACACAGTCGTCAGCAAACGAGCGCCTTTCCTATTTATGGCGAAAAACACATAACCGATATGTCATGTTATTGAATATGATGCCAGGTAATTTTAGGTATCCATTATGGCGAATTACGAAACAGATAGTATTGGACATGATGCCCATTTTTGAGCCATGAAACGAACAAAAGTTGGTAAAACTTAAAGGCCCCTCTCCCCAATAAGCCAACATTGACCTCCATTTAAAGTTTCTTAATAATTGGAATTAGATTAGGCAAATTAATAGCTTGTTCATTTGGCACAGATACCGGTTTCCGCACCAGATCCACCATCACCTGGCTCATAGCTAAGCTCGATTCGGTATGAACACGGCCTTCTACTGCATTCAATATTCTTAGGTATCGAGATAAAGACATCCACTTATTTGGTGGATTTTACTGGTTGCACAGCACGCATGTTGACAGTAGAATACTTCTGGACGCTGTGAACTCCGACCAACAGCATGTGTGCCACGTCGTTGAAAATTTGCTTTGTTCTCTGAAATAGGATCCTGACCTGAGTGGATCTTTTGGAACAAAAAACAATTGACTTGTACGCATATTTGCTGCCGAGGTAATAGCTGTGCTTTCCTTTGTTTTGGAGTGGGCCAGCAATTCGCGAACGAGGGCAAAACAAATGCATTCCATTAAATGGCCATTAAACCAGCAATGGGACGCGGCGCCGACGTGTTCTTTACGAGGGTGGACAGGTATTTCAAGGGAAAAACACTTTGGGAAAGAATGGAACATTATGGCCATAATGGCCATTGACGTAACGACCATCCAAAGCACAAAGCGTGAAAGAAACGCACCTGATATTCATCTGGCCTCATCATGCGAAGTTCATAATGCATTGAAGGCGATCTGCAGTCGAAAACATTGTAATATCCCAGCCTCTGGCACACCATCACCTGCTCCCTGGGCTCGAGGCTCTGCAGCACTTTCGGCCATTTGTCCTTCTTTTCAACCATGCGTGCCCAGAACATGCAGCAGATCTCCACCCGCTGCATGGCACTGGTTTTGGGAGCAAGCCTGAGAAGTTGGAGGAGCTGGTACACCTGTGGGTGCAACGCTTTAAGGATTCAATTCACAATTCAAAATCAATTTGGCAAAGCCGGAGTGCTGAAATTGCAGCTCCTGCCTGACCTCAACTTGTGGGCGCATCTCACCGAAATATAGCTGTGTATCGCCACTGTCCTCAGTGCGGGCACCAGTCCCTGCATGTCCAGGACCGATGTGTGTGGGCTCTGCGGGCTCTGGCCTCTCCAATTCTCAAACCTTCCAAGAACGTCCACCATGGTCTCTACATCGACGTTTCGCATTTTCGCCATTAGAATTTGGCCATCCAGACAATGGGAATTGACCAGGTAGCTCTTCAGAACCAGGAAGTGCTGATGGGACAGGGCTGTCGCGTCTTCCGGTATCGGACGAAGATCGGTGAAGCACAACTGAGCAGACAAGACAAATGGATGCCTCGGTGGTGGCAAGCCAATCACCGGACTCACTGAATTACATCCAGGCACTTGTCGATTCTGTCAAGTGGGGACTGGAGATACGGAGTATAGGTTGTTCTTTGCAACAAGCCTCGACGTACCAAAATCAACAAAGTTACCCAGCATCCAAACGACCGAATTCTGAATTGCGGATGCACGCCACAGTCTCAGGAAAAGATTGCCGCGACATTCATTCCACGTCCGATGGCGATACGATAGCAATAAAGACGCGTTTACCTCCAGCATCCCTTCTCGAGGAAGCTTGAATTCTCTTGGATCTTCTATAAAAAATGTCTTTCCATCCAAACAACAATGAGGAGCGCAGGTGCGCAGAGGAAGGTCACAGAGCATGTCATCGTACTGGCGGGTGAATATTTCCATCAACCGCTTTGCAATAGTGAAATGGGCTTGATGCCCTAGAATGAGACTGTAGCTGCCTGTCGCATTGTTTGGATGGAACAAAGCTAAGACACCGATTCGCGCAAGTGTCAGCTCTTCCTGCGCTGGCCTCATTGATCCAGTTACAAGATGAAAGTTTTCTGGATCAATAATTCTTCCGAACACCTGCCAGGATGCACGCCGTGAATTTTAGTGCTCGAAATGGTTGAAAATAATGGCAAAATTTTCTGGCCAACTCTCAAGGGATATCTGAGACAATGGCTGAACTTGTGAGTCCTGAAAAATTCATAGATTTGCACTGAGGCGAAGCATCCCTCTGCATAGATTATGTCGCCCCTATATTCATTCATGCCTTGATTCCCTGTGCGAAATTCCTCAATAATTTAAAATTTTGGTTTTGCAAAGTGTGTTGAAGTTAAACCTAGTCCAAAATTAGGTTCGACTTGGTACGAACTGAGGATCGACCTTATGTACGGCTGTGTGGACCGCAAATATCCGATACCTTGCATTTCCAGTTATGAAGGTCATGGAATTTTTGCTTACTTTGGTATTAGGTTGAGGTATTCGATCTTGAAGTTTGGTTCTTAGAGTTTACGTTCTAGTGTCCCTGGATTTGGGGTACCATGTTCTTCAACCCACATGCGTTCAACCTCAATTAGGCTAGCAGAACTTCCCCCTACGCCGAGTGTGGACTACTTTCAGCTTCAATTTGGAGTAGGTCGAACCCTTCCCCGCTGTAAAAGAGATCTACTGTGGCACATAATTGGTGGTGTAGATGTTGGCATTATCATGGAAATTACTTAATACATCATTGCAGCGATACTGCTGTAATCATGCTGCAACGCAAATGCTTGCATCAATGCAAGTAAAATACAAGTTGAGGTGAAGTTGAGAGCCACCAAAGATACACCATTGTCGTGACTGCAAGCTACAAGGCAATACTTCATTCGGCCGTTGGTAGTGGTATAATCTGCATGTTTGCTACATCTGTCCTGAACAAATGCACTAGAGTTGGGTATAATAGTGAGAGAAACGAACTCTGTCAACGTCCCGTGTCATGCCCCTTGACCAGGGTGTTCCTCAACAAGCACGCAACATAGCTTTAATTTTTTTAGCGTTCCCTGAAAATACGAGCCAAAAAAGCAGCGCACGCACAGTAACAGCAGCCTCCACTTTGTCGTCGTTGTAACTTATGCATTCCACTGTGCTGCGAGCTTGCTCCGAGTTAAAATAGTTGTCCCAACAGAGGACATGAAGGAGGTCTAGTTTCCAGTGGTCGGTCATCACCAACTCCGTGGAGCCAACATGCTTATCAGATGCCAACCGCATCCACACGTTATGAAATTCCCCGTCGGTTAGTCTTTTGTCATCCAAAGCCGGTCGCTTTGTTGAGACGAAGTCAAGAATAAGGCTACCCTCAGCAGGGATCTTCCAATCTTCCATCTTTCACAGGAAAACGCCGTCAGAACTGCAGCGGAAAATTCTTGTCACCGGGCATTGGAGGTGCTATTTTCGGAGCACATTTGAAAATCGATGCTGCCAATTTGGCAGTACTGAGATGGATGCATCATAGAAATGGTATTAAAGTGCGAGTGAAACCCAGCATACATGACCTGTTTCAACCTTCTGAAAGGATAAGTAGTATCGCTCGTGGATGGCAGATTTAATTGAAATATTTATTTAGCTATGTCATGAGACCACATCATTTGCAGTATGCGGATATGTTTACTGCTAATTTTCAGATTCATGGGTTCACCCATAGAAAGTGATCGCTTGCTTCTCTGCCCCCTTGCAGAAAGATAGGGCCGACTGCAGTAGACCTCACAAAATAAACAAATCGTTGGTGGTGACATGGGAACTTGCGCCGTTGGCTTGGCTTTCATGAGTCTGCAATCCAGAACGTTCGCCAGCATGACTTTTGAGTGCCTTGCCAGCATATTTTCTGCGCTTCACCCCCCACCCCCACCCCCCCACCCCACCCCACCCCTCTCCCTCCGCCCAGATGAGGTACCGCAGGAGAGACATCGCTCTGCTTGGCCGTTGCACCAGACCAGAACTATCGCCGCTGCTTCCCAGTGACCACCCACCCCACACAATCGCTGGGCACAGCATCATCAGGTTTCGTTCTTCTAAATATCCCACGTCCCTGACCACTTCTCGCGTTTTTCCCACCTCCATGCAGGCTTGTTATTTACATTTGCGTCTACGTTTTTACGCGCAAAAACGTAGATTTGCAAAAGGGGCCATTTTTACAGCTGTAGTTACGTTTTTACGGCTCGTTGCGACACCCAGGTAACACGATAAAAAATCGCGCACCATGGTCAGTTTTCCACCACGTCGAGCACCCGCAAAACAGCGTCAACTTCGCACTCGGTAAGGGCCACGACGGGGTGGAACAAAAGTTCGCTTTCTGCCCATTACAGATCGTTTGGCTGCTACTCCCCGGACTCTCAAAGGCTGTATGTACTGTTCTTATGTACAAGGGACTGTGTTTACGTTTCATTTACGTGTTTTTACGCGTTTTTGCCTGTAAAAACATGAAAATTATTTGATCGCATAAAAGTGTAAATACTATCTGTGTTTTTGAACTCAATAACAAGCCTGCCTCCATGCACTATCAGGCAATTCCTGCCTTGCCGCCAGGCAGTTTTTGATCGACATTGTGGGGCCAACAGATGGCAACAGTAGGCCGTCAGGTGGTTCCGGGTGCCAAAGCAACCGCAATTCACTGCCTTTTACCTGTGGTTGGTGATTTACATTGGATCTATGACAACTAATGGCAATACACTCTATACCACCATCACACGCCTCATCCTCTCTTGCCACCCCTGTACTATAAACACCCTTGATCCCAGGTGATACAAACATTGCCATAAATGTGATGTCCTACATGGGTGGAACTTTGGCCACTTTACATCCCATGCTGAGTTTTCCAAGGAGAAGTTCTGTCAGCCACTTCTTGCCTTGTGTCAATTTCCCCCTCCCCACTCCAAGCCCAACCTCCAACCCCGCACCCCGTCCACACACACATCTGTGTATATATCTGGAGCAACTGAAGAAACTCAGAACGAAGGGGGTGCCGATGGCGCTGCTCCCGCACGATCACCTATCAAACTGCTGAGTTCGCCCCGATTTGATTGTATTATGGTGAGGCCCCCAAAATGGTGGCTACCGCCAGCTGCAGGGATCTAAACTTACATTCAATCATTCGGTTATGCCACTGATATTACCGCCAATGCGATCTAATCCGATGATAACCACATTGCGTCGCATTGAATCAGGCTGGACAAGTACCATACCTTCTCTGGCCTCAACGCTCTTCCGTCGAGAGTGCAGTTCTGCCATGTTCTCCATCCTTGCTCTTCCGCCAGGGCACGTAGCTGCTTGGCCACAAGGTTTTCGGCTGGAGTGCCAAGGTTCAGGCGATAATGACCGTTCGGCTGCCGTGGATCAAATTCGTTCACGTACTCATAGAGGACCAGAAAATTGCACCCCTTGAGGTCCACATACTTCAAATGGCCTGATGCACAAGTGCAATGCTGTTGGAAATGAGTGGCTAGCACATAGCAATCCAGAAATGTACAGAAAACGATCGCGGACCTGCAGTTCGCTGCTTTAAATAGGAAATTTTCAAACACAAAGAGATTGTCGGATTTGAAAAATATATTCTGATGGGATTCTGTGTAAAGAAAAGTACAGCACACACAGCAGCGATATCTGATTCTCTTCTTGTATTTGGTTGAATCCAAAACTGGTTAGCGGATCTTGTGAAACGACTCGAAATTTCGCACATACAACATCATGATATCTCTTCCACCGTTTTCTTGCTGGGATTTGAACATCTCGACTCCGAAGTCTGTAGCTTATGTGTGTTCCAAAATTAAACATTTGCAAGATTCTGATCATCACTATTCATCACGATTGATTCACCATGATCATCAGACTAGGACTGCTTTATTCAGCGATCGGTTCCATGACGTCATGAGAAGCGCCAGCGAATGTGGGAGCTGCTGACCGCACAGAGCTTGCCTGAAGTCACAGATCGCAGCAGCTGGCGAGCTCCATAAATCCCCAGTGGGTTGGTCTTGAGGATGAGCTCTTCCAGCCCGGTGTTGATTTTCAGCATCTCGGCCAGTACGACGCACGTGCCTGTGCTGACGTTGTTGCCCGACATGTCCAATTTCGTGATGGTGTGGTTCGCCTCCAGCGCGCTCGCGATGAACGACGCTCCCCTGTCCCCAATGCCCGTCCAAGGCAGCAGCAGGCACTTCACCGAATTGTTGCACTTTATTCCTTCTGACAGGGCGCGAGCTCCGCGAACGTCGAAGTTGTTCCACCCCAGCGACAAGAACTCGAGGCACCTGTCGGAAAGCGCAGCCTGCGTGATTATTTATTGTTAATTTGAGCCATAGTTCATGGGGGAAAGGGGGTCCTGGGTGTCGATTCTTGCCGTCTTCATTATCTGGGGCGTCACGTGCCAATCTGCGCACTTGCAATGCTGACTGCGCGATGTTGAGTAGATCAATGGAAGTACGATAGAGAAGTTGTGTGCTTCAAGTAAGCCTGAATAGCTAGAGAATATCCATGCCTTTCACGAGCACACTGGCCTTGTTCGCACTCAGCTTGCTTCAAGAAATGCGAAATATTGCTCTCAAGGGTCACGATGTTCGGCATAACGTGGGGCACCATGGGCCCGGAGTCAGAATTACCTGGACCCCTCTAGTAGCATGGCCAAAGCAGCTGTAGATCCCTCACCCATGTTGCAGCTCTGCAAATTGAGCCTCACGATGCAGGCGCTCTTGGATACCATGGATCTGCACACTACATCTGCACCCTTGTCGCCGATGCGATTGCCGCTCAGTGACAATTCTTTCAGTAGAGCATGCGTCGGCGTCTGTTTCTTGCTTGAGGGGTCGCAAGGTTGCAGAGAAGGAGCGGTATACTGCGCAACGCTGTGGAGATAAATCAAAGGAAGTCCGGTGTTCCCTTTCAATGCCCCTCCACCTCGAATACAGATTTCTGGGCAACTATTGGGAGATCCGGAGGGCGCAAATATACATATTGTGTATTGCACATTGCATATGGCATCTTATACATACTGTATATTTCCTGTTTGGCATGGCATGAACTAAATTCGCATGACTCGCTCCATCTTCTCATCCACCCATTTACCCACCCCACCCACTCCACAGTGTGCCCACGATGGGCATCTATGTGTGTATGTGCGCCCGCGCGCGCGTGTGTGCATGTTGCTGCTATTGTTGGTGTTTACAGTGAAGTCGACAACTGAACGTCGTTCCACCGGCCCACGCACACATTGCAGTAATGTCCGCGTCCAAGTGGCAAAGCCGATCGCGAGGCCAAGGATCCCTCAGAACCATCCAACAGGCGCACTAAACCAGGTACCAAGGAATGGGCGCCTATCCTGGGCCCCAAAACCACGATAAAAGCAAAAATAAGAGAAGAAAAGGAAATGATTCTGCAGTGTGCGCGCGTCCTCTCCAGCTCAGTGGCCAACCCCAACAACTGTAGACAATACAAGCGACAATGCAACCAGCCCAGATCCAACCCAAACTCTGCTGGGCCAATAGGAGCCAAAAAAACTGACCTCACCAGCCTCAGATGCCCTCCTCAACAGAGGGGCGTCCAACAGCCCAGAGAAATCGATCCAACTGAACACCGGCCACCCTCAGTAATCGATGTGTGTTTGGACAATGTGTGGGTGTGTTGGTGGGGTGGGATGGGATGGGATGGGATGGGATGGGATGGGATGGGATGGGATGGGATGGGGGGGCCACAATCACCACCTCCACTCTAATCCAGATTTGTTTCGTATACCAAGCACTGCGTGAACTGCATTCTCGCCTTGCAGAGACGCTTTTCAAAGATGCACTAGGCAATGTATTAAATTGTGCACATAATAGGTGCCAGCGGCTTGGTTGCGATGCTCACCTTAATGATGGGAACTAGTTTTGCAGCACCCACGGAAGTGATGCCATTGTCGCTGAGGTCCAAAACGCTCACATAAGATTTGGGCCTGGTAAGGCAGCTCACGAGAAGCTCAAGGTGCTCATCCCGTATTGCATTGTTCCTCAGCAGAAGTCTTTCTATCTGGTGCTCTTTGACGAGGACCTCAGCGAGCACCACCATGCGGCAGCTGCCGGACATGGTATAGCTCAAGTTCAGAGTGGACCTGTCCCCCTGCAAATGTGGGCATATTTCTGCATTGATTCAATTATCATGGCCTTGGTTTGAAGACATCCAATCGGAAATATAAATCTGACATCGCCAGAGACATATTACAGTTATGGCATGCTTAGAAAATGCTGTGTCAAGGAATGGTGCATTTCCACGCAGCTTTCGTTCACTGGCGACATGTCTCAAATGTGCGCACCTGGCTGTGGTACCTTTTGGATAGTCTGCCAATTTCTCCCCAGGCATAATACGGCCCCAGTTCCTCGACACTTGCAGCAGCTGACATCACTTGACATTCAATCTCCTCCCTTGTCACTGGATGCACAAGTCCGTGAGTTTCTCTTGAATTTGGAAATATACCTACGCATCGATATCAAGCTCATTTCATAATTTCTCACTTTTCCTAATTCTAAGAGAATGGGCATAATTAGAGAACCAGACGAGGTGAGTATTACTCGCTCATGCCAACGGCGTCACCGACAGAGGCAGTGCATAAGATACTGGTACGGCAGTGGATACTTGTTTCCAGCTCACGAGCTGCAAGCATCAAATGACCAGTTGTTGCCATAATTATGCTTGAATTACACCGTCTTACCATGAGCTTACACCGTTTCGACTGTTGACATCCATTCCGCTCAGGCCCTTCTGGAATGCTTCTTCTTTGGATCCTATTTCCCGATTGACATCTGATAGGTATGGGATCCTGGATTCCCAGCATATCTGGTTGTCTTCAACAGATTTCCTCTCCCTAGAGGCGTTCCTGATTTGGAATGCAATCGACCATAAAGGTGTTGAAACTCCCCCAGGCAAACTCACGTCGACAAACAATGCCTCGTGTTGTGAAATGCCCCCGGGAACGGAAGGACATGCTGTCCTGACATGAGCACAGTCTTGAGTCTAAAAGTGAAGTGCAGGGACATGAATAATGTAAGTGCGTATTTACCTATTACCACTGCGGTTTTCAAAACGGCGCCATCAAGGCGAATAAGGATGCATCAGAACTCAAAGGACCCATATTCCTCGAACGAGCACATATATCTGCTGTTGATTCAAGGTTCTGGAACTGGCATCCCACCTTGACAATGGAGTTTCATTTGCCTCCTTTGATTCTTTGGGAAATAGCGTGATCATATTCTCAATGGAGGCACCAGGTCTGGTCATAGTCATTGGAGTGAAGGGCTTTGTTTCATGAAAGGTTGAAGTCGACAAGTTCCGGATCCCCCCTGGGGATCCTGCTTTTGCCTACCATATTCAAGGAAAGCACACACTTGTGAAAGGGATAAATATATTGTTGTATTGCAGGGAACTTGTGGCGTGATGAATTGGGCTTGTTGAAAGCACAAATCATATCGATGGTTCAATTCAAGGAGCAGTGCATCTCCAAAATCACCATCCAAGAGCATTCCACTGCTTATCTGTCCAAGTTCCTGATAATAATGCAATTGAATTGTAGCGTGCAATTTTAAGCCTTACATTTCTTAGTCTGAGTGCCTGCGACAATCGCATCTAATTCTTCGCAGAGCCAGGGCAGCTGTAATATCAAATTGTGACAAGAGCTCACAAGAGTAACTCATTACTTCTGGAGCGAGATTTATGCATGTCAAATGGTAATCGCAGAAAACCAAAGCCTTGTTTCAGCAACATAATTCACTCACAATGAATGACACTATAACTGTACGCATCAACCCATCATTCATAAATTTGCATCAAATGCAGGAAATGGAGGCAAAGCGCACGTTTGGATCGTTCTTTCTCCTTGTGTGTGGAAACAGTGGGCACATGTACAATACACGCATCTGATATTGCATTGCTAATGCGTCCCTACAACGGGATGTGACAGTCTCGAGAGTCGATGCCAACCTGCATTCCAAGGTACGTCCACTCGAGCTCTTCTGGGAACGTGTTGGGCCGTCGGTACTGCCCCGGCGATCCAGACATTGCTCGAATCGCTTCGGTGCCCACCCTCAGGGACGCTAAGTGGTTCTGATATGGCAACCGAAATTAATTATAAGCAAACCAAAAACCAATACCCTGTGAGCATTGCATCAAAAAGCCACGCGGAGAAGGGCACTTCCAAGAAGAGAGTTCCATATGCACCGTATATTGTCACAGGAATGAGGAGCATGCTTATAACACAACAACTTCTGGGTAGCGGCTTAGAGCGAGCGCGACTGCCTAACCATCGAATGTACAACACTTTCAGCATTCACGGGCATGCCACAGCGACCAGTTGATGAACATCGCATCTTCCTGGAAGTTACAGGCTGCCATGGAACCATTGTACATTGCGGCTCACCAAACTCTCTGACCCGGGCCTCAGAAGTTGATGTTCTTTGGGGCTAGGGATTCGGCTCGTCCTGGCAGCCAAGGGTTGAAGTGAACCTTCACGACGAATACCTTCCTCTGTCGACCTCGTCCGGCTCAATTCTTCCATGATGCTGCCAGCGGAGTCAAACAAAAAAGGCACGGTTCTCATCGCTGGGGGCTCTATAGAAGGTTGTCCCTGCATGGAAATGGTTGGCGACAAATCATGCACGCATTGGCCATTTTTCTTTTCATTTCTGGCCGCTCCAAATGCAGACTTGTGTGATCGGTTCCTAGGTTCCGCTGTCGGTAGAATGCAGAACAACAACGGCCAAATCGATTGCTGTGCGAGTCCCTTATTTCAGATTCCATTGAAATGAAGAAAGAAAACTAGGGAATCCAAAGCCTGAGTGTCAAAGGAGATTGCACTTCCATTACGAAAAACAGGCGCCCGAGAGGTCTGGAAGATCTCAGGGGCATGCGATTAGGAACCGACACGCGAGAATCTCCTTCGTTAAATGCAAGGTGACGCCCTTTATTTCAAAAGAGAGAGTGCAAATGGATGAGAAACCTTTTCGTGCAAATTTCCAGCGAAGTGCGCTTTGTTGGCTCCGCCTACAACGCAGAATGTTACTTCGGACAATGTGTGCGCAGGGTCTGGTCCTTGTTGTTCTCTTTGTTATCCCCACCTGACCGAAAGGATTTTGGTGTTTGGTATAGGTGGTGGAACAAGACAGCCCACTTGCGAGAAGGAAGCCAGGAAGCAGTGTACATGGGGGGGAGACGCACCAAGAGAGCATGTGTAAGCAGTGATTCATCTTCATCATCGGACGTGGCCTTGAAACTCGGCGCTGCGCACACTGGAGTGCCCAGTCGTGATTCAAGGAGATCCATTTCAACTGGAGTATTCTCTTGTTCTTGCAGTATTTCCTGCGCACATAGTCATGAATGGGTTACCAAGCTTCGGCGCCGACATCAGAGTCACTGATGCAGCATTCTATATCATTCGGGATTTGTTAAATGTGCGCAAGAGAAGTCGAAAGAGGTGCCGCGTTGCCCGGTGAAAGATTCTGCACTCGCCTGAGCATATCTCGTGAACAATGCCTCCGCTGATTGGTCCCGTCCCATGATTGCCTTCATCGTGCTCTTGCTGGCGGCTTTTGGCTGCGACATAATTTTTTGCAGTGCGCCCACACAATGGGCGACGGGCCTGAACTTAGCGGACTTTTGCCACCTGCCAGCCGTCCCCTTTTTTTGATTTTTGACCTTTTTGGTGGCATTCGCTAGTAATTTTCGACCTTTGGGGGCTGGCTTTGTTGGTGGAACATAAATTTTCGAGCTCCTGGCCTTTTTCCTGGACAGAAACTCAGAAGCACCTTGCCCGCCATTGCCGCCAGAAAGAAAAACACCTGTTTACCAACAAAACTACATAAATGTAGCATTTTTCAAGCGCAACGCCTTTACGAGCTACGTTCTGTTGCATGTTTCCGGAGTGTATCGCGAGCGCAGGTTTCAGGAGAGCATCCCGGAACGGCCTATACGGAGGAATGTGGGGTCCCATCTTGGACCCTGGTTACTGGAATGGAGGGGCTGCAAACTTGTTCTTTCAATCTTGCGCACGCCCCATGCTGGCATGATCTACACCTATGATGGTTCATTCAGGACACTCGACTACTCGCTTGTTAGAAAACTCTGAATATGCTTCGTCCTGTGCGGAGGAAGTAAAGGATGGATTGACTTGGCAACGAAGAAAAGCCATTGAGGCAACAACAAAGGCATTCCTCGTCGGCCGCCACGCGCGATCCCTCGATCAGTGGGCCTGCCAAGTGTCGCTCGCGCCTTGCAATCCGCGATCGAAAGCCAAGAGGGCGAAAATTTTCTCAAAGGGGATGTGCGCAGAGGGCGGACTGTGCGGCAGCCACCCGCCCTTCACCTCCTCGCCGCCCCTGCTGCTGCTGCTTGTATCGAATTTCGCGTTCCGCGGCTCTGATCTGAAGCGTGACCCTGTCAATCCTGGGGAGCAGAGATTGCGGTGCCACGGGCCTCCATGCGCCTTCGGGAGGCGGATGCGGCTGCTGCTCCGCTGCAGTCGCCGCGCTGCTGGAGCTGCCGTCTGGGGAAGGCATCGGCACGTTGACCCCAGTCAACGACGCATGCTGTCTCTCGAACGACGCAAGCCGGCAAGGCTTGCCGATCGCCTGCTGGAGGGTCGCCACAGCGATGTGCGATTTGATGGAACGGAGAGGAGGGAGAGGCGCAAAGGTCAATCGGCAAGATGGGATTTCAGACCGCGCAAGGTGACTCCAAGATTTTGCCTCCCGTCATAGAAGTTGTCGATTTCATCATCATCATCATCATCATGATTTTTTACAGAACAAGGCAATGATTTCACTTTTCTGCTTTCGTGCAGATGAGCATCGGGACGTGCGGCGCACATAATGAGAAACTTTCAAACTTTCCGAATCGACCCAACAAAGGGCACAGGACGCACTGAAGTCACGTCGCGGGCAGTGCCTGTAACCGTTGACAAAGCATCAATATTTCAGGTTCATACCATACTGCGTTGGGTTACAATCAGTGGCGCGACAAAGCCGCGAAACCGGGTTTATACTTCGTGAAAACGGTTAACAAGCTTTCGAGAGGGTCAGGCAGTGGATGGAACAACGTTGTTCCACCCCCTGTTAGTAGCTTTTCTTAGATCGGTGATGGGGCGGATAGCGGCTCCACAGCGTGCCCCGCCCTCTCCAAAGCGTTGGCCCGAAATCGGCTACAACGCTTCTCTCCTGTTCGGCTGGAGCGCTTCACAAGGCCAAGAGAATCAAAACTTGATTCTAATACGCTGGCCGGTCCATCAGAATCGAGTGCGCCAACAGCATGTCACGTCGCGCGGTATTTGTGACAATTCAATTCTTGCTGAATGTGACAATTCGCTCGATGTTTTGCCCAACGGATTTCGGCTGTGCCCAAATTCCGCTAAAGTAAACATCGAGAGAATTGTCGCAAACACTACGAATTTGAATGCCATTGAATTACTGCGGGTGAATCTGGGACTCCACGCCAGCCAGCAACAACAGTATGCTGAAAAACGAGCATCAAAAACCACTTAAATGCTAAAACCACGTCTGGGCTGTCGAGACTAGGCTGGTTGCTCACAGTTTTGAACAAAATGTTGTTACGCATGTTATGTTGCTGTCATCATCATCAACATCCGTTGATTACATTTGCCGTGAAATGGCAAAACACAGCCCTTGCACCTGATAGGCGATGATGGGCGTGAAAACTTAACGAAGTGTTTGTTCAGAATCAACTGTTCATGGTCCCATGACCACACAATTCCCGATTCGTATGCAATCCCTGGAGAAGTTATGTTATAAGTGTGTCATGTGACAAGCTATGTTGCTGTACAGCTGCCATTATGCTTCTATTCGCAATTACGTGCAGGCAGCCGGACACTCATACTTACGGGCATAGTTACACATGTTGGCTTGGAACAACGCTGTCGTACTTCTGTCGTATTACATGCTGATGCTGACATTTTGTGAGCTCGCCGTCTCAAGTTGAGATTCTCAACAATGACCCTGCACTGTGTGGACCATGCCCTCTGAAACGACGGCGACGTCGTCAATCATGCGGTTGTCGTTCACCCAACGCGCGTTGGGCTGCAAACTAATGCACTTGGCCGTCATCACCATGGGCAGATGGTATAAATGCTATACATTACAACGCATTATTGCGCGTAAATTGGGTAAACCATATTTACATGCGATTGCCCACAAGCACCGGCCTGGCATGGACCTTGTCCGAATACCCATTTTAACATAGTACGCCTTCATGAAGTATAAAAGTGGGATGTTGGGATGGCGGAGCAACACAGCGCTTCCAGGGTCAATTGACATGTCCGATACCGACACCACATCTTACAGAATTTAGTGTACACATGACTGTATAATGCAGCATGTAGCTGCGCCGCTATTCTCCTTTCCCATCGCCCCCTATGCTGTGCCTTGAATGGTTCAGCGGATGCCATACTCTGGCCTCCGGCTCTAAAGGCGATTTGACGCATCGCCACGACCAAGCGACAGCACATCCTGTGCTATGTAAATTTTCCCTTTCGCACCTCCGCTCCTGCAAAACTGTCATCATCGCAACATTGCGCAAGCCTGTGCACGCATGCACTCATTCCATTTACATGGAATGTTCAGTTCGCAATGTCATGGGGCTACTTCCCAACTGTCGATTGCTTCAAACTCTAATTTACCTATCGGTTCCAGTCCTAGCGAAGTTGCCATTGCAGCGGAATATGAAAATCCGTACTGAAGAGCCAGCGAGTAGCTCCTGGTGGAACTCCCCGGTCAGCGTGACGCACAGTTCCCTAGTTTGGATGTGAGAATGTGCTTCACCAACACTATCACCATCTTATGGACGAGCGAGTGACGCCTGATTCCCTTGGTCAAAGGCGCCCTTTCTTGCCGTTGGTTGACCTACATATATGCCCGCAAGCAGCCTGCCCGCATTCACATTCCTAGCCACACAAATGTTTCTCACGCCATCCGCTGCTTTGGTAGTGCCGGGCGCCGTCATTCTGACGACGTCATCAAAACAATGTGCCGGAGACTGCCGCCGCGTTCCGTCGACCTTTCGCCGTGGGAACCCCGGGCCCAGCACTCTCGTCACTCCTCGGCATCGCACCACCTGGGGTGCCGGGGTGGGACGTACTCATCTTCAGAGCTGTAATACTCCCCCGCAAATGCGTCCTTCGGCAGCCCCTGCCGCCAGCGCGAACCGCGAGTCAGACCACCCTGCCCGCGGCGCCCTCCCCCACCACTCACGCCCAACCAACTGAACAAAACCGAAACAAACAGCAACGGGCCGCAACTCGCAACAACGAACGAAGGCCGCCGGTCCGCCGCTCACCGAGTTCTCGCCCTGCTCGCCGTCGCTGTCGCCGACGCCACCCCGCTCCCAGCCGCGTCTCGCCCCAAGCGCGATCCCGCCCTCGGATCCCGTCGCCTCTTCACCACCCCTGGACGCCCCTTGCCCAGCGCAGGAAGCACCCGCCATGCATGCCATGGGCACCCCGGCGCCCCTGGACGACGTCCCGGACGTCTCGGGGCGGTCTTTTGCGTCCCCCGCCTCCGGTGGGCCGCCGGGAAGCGCCAGGCACTGCGAAACGCGGTCGACGGGATCCCTTGAGTTTGCGTCATCGCGCTCCGCCGCGTCGCCGCCCGTCCGCCCCACGCCGGAAGACCTCGCCCGCGCCTGCGACGCCTCCCACTGCAGCGCCCCCAGGGCTTCATCAATCGCCCTCCTCCCGGATCGCCCGGATCGCGCCGCGGCCCGCCGCCTGGCCCCGCAACGACGACTGACGACCGTTGGGCGACGTGCGGCGGGCGGCGCCCATGCGGCGATGTTGATCGACGCCTCGGATCGCTCGACGGGAGCAACGCGGTCATCAGGGTCGAACGATGCGCTGTCGTGGCAATGGTGATCGGTCACCCGGGCCCGGTTGCCGAGGGAGGGCTGCGCCACAGACACCGACAGGCACTCCACACCCGAAAGGCTACCCGCCGATGCCAAATGCGGTGCGCGTGCGCCGCCCTTCCCGCCGCTCCGCCCGGCCCCAGTCGCCCCGGGCGCGCGCTGACCGATCGAATCCGATCCCCAGGCGTCGCCCCCGGCCCGATGCGCCCTCGCGGATCCCTCCAGGGCGCCGGACTCGGGCGCCGCGGCCAGCCGCCACGGCACCAGCGCCACCGACCCGCATCCCTGTTGCCAGGATCCCTCCGCCGTCTCGGAGCCGATCGGGTCGCGCCTCAGGGTATCGAAGGTGGAGCGCATGGACGTGACGCTCTGGCCCGCGGCGCTGGAGGCCATCTTGTGGGAGGGATCGCGACGGTTCAGATCGGCCATGTCCGGCCGCAGCGTCGCCTCGGGGCCGGGAGCGCGGCCGCGCTTGCGGTCCCTCCCCCCCGGGCCGACCGACCAGCGGTTCTGGCTGGATTGGCACGACATCGCGGACGCCGCCTGGCCGCCCTTGGCCTGCAGCGCCCTGGCCGTCTTGCGCCGCGGCCCCGCGGGAGGCATGGCGCCGGCTTGATGGCGATGGCGTCCTGCGCTCGGCCTCAATGGTCGTTGGGGCTGGGATCGCCGAATTCCCCGCGTCCAAATTTCGACATTCAAATACAGGCGTAGGGCCAGCTACGACGGCCGATCGAACTCGGCGAGGGGGCGCGCTTCGGGGACTTGGAAAGGCAGAAGCGAATTTGAATGGCGCCGTGCTGGGACGACTCTGAGAAGGCTCGTCTCTTTGTGGCTGCTGGAGCGAAACCATTGTCAACTATGACCAGGTGCATCCGGACGCCCAACGCTGAGCACGAAATTCAGACAACTTCCTGCGCTTCGTTCAACGAAGTCCGTTGCGGAATCTGCAGTGAAGGCTGGCCAAAAGTGCGGAAAACCGTCTGAAGCGCCATTTTCAAGATATCTGACAACATGTTGGACGCGGTGCCCTGGCCCTCTGCAAGACAGCCTGCATTGTTGCACCCTACAGTCGGACCGCAACAACCGTGGTACTTTTATACGACAGCTTCGTTGGCATACTCAGGAGTGGGATCGGCGTCAATGTTTCCGCAGATGTCACTCCCGAGTATGCTATTAATGTTTCCGCAGGCCGATCGCCATGTGCACACATTGTGCCTCTTAGATGCCACCAACCCGTGGCAGCGGCCTGCAAGTTTGCGCTGAATAGAACAGCATGCAGAAACCCACCAAAGATGGATTATCGTCAAATAGGGACAAAAGGGGTTCCCCCGGTGCCCTCTTCGAGGCGCTGAAGCCTGGAATGGGAGGCAGGGTGTTCGTCACCGTCGGCACAACACGCTTCGATGAGCTCATAAGGCAAGCCATCTGCGTTATCGGAAGCAAGTCCGGTTGTGGACGGCCCGCACAGCGCCCGCGCCTCGGCTTGGCACCTCCTGAAGCCTTGCTGGAGCGTTTGACAGGGCCGTGGACTCTCATGAAGTGTCGAACATCTTACGGTCCAGAGGGCACGATGCGCTGGTGGTGCAGAAAGGTAGCGGCGAGTACAAAATGCATAATCTGCTGGCGAAAGACGAGGCCGCAACCACGTTGGCCAATGGCCTGAAGGTCGAGTAGGTAGCCCGAAGCGCACCCCTCGTCTCCCCCCTGCCCCGCTTGCTTCCGTGTGGTTTCACGAAAGAATGACAAGGTAGACGACATCAGAACGGATTCTACTATTCTCGACCAGTTTGGTCAGTTCTCTGGCAGGGACTCTGGTACGAATTTGGGAAGCGTCGCTGTGGTTAGGTGTGCGAATCCCTCCACTGCCATGCCATTGCACCGGAAAGCTTGCGAGCGTGCTTATTCTGCGAAGCACTTGGCAGTATGTAGGACTCACGTCAGCTCGTTAGCTGATCCCACTTGTAAGAAAGGGGGAAGTGCAGGCAGTGGAAAGCGCCACTTCAGCCATGAGAGCGGCGTTAGTGGCGTTCATGATTGCCACTTAATTGTTGCCAATTTCGTGATTGCCGTTTCGTGATTGGCAACAGCAATCATCAATGGCGACCACAAGGTTTACAGTCCAATTGGTGTGATGGAAATGGCATGACTGCCCTGCGTTTCTCCAGGTGTTTCGACTTCCTCCCAAGCATTGCGGACCACATTGCATCTGCATCACTTGTCATATGCCATGCAGGTGGGCTGATCACTCCATGTGCACACTTCATCTCCACTTCTTTTGTCTTGTAAATGGCTCTGCGCATTCCTGTGTAACGACAAGATTGTCACTGTCAATTGTGTGACTCTTTGAGTAGCTTGACGTCATCACTGCCTCTACAAGGCACTTTACCAGCAATTTGCACCCGCTTGTCCCTGCAAAAACACGACAGTCATGTTGAGAGGCCAGCAACCCTCCAGAAAGTGCCTATTTGGGACATATTCTCCTTCATGCGTTTGCCCAGGATCTTGTGAGGTGCAAGACCTGACGCTCCTTGCCACGCCATGTTGAGCACGTCCTCAATGCTCCGTGCCACATCCACAGGTGCTGGGAGCATATTTGAGGGTCTTCGTGCTGGCAAGAGGCTTGTGGTCATCCCAAACACGTCACTCATGGACAACCACCAAATTGAACTCGCACACCACTTGGAACATCTGGGACACTTGGTACGGGCACAGTGCTTGGCATTTTAAATGCGCCTGTGACCTTCACACAGTATGTGCATGCTCACACTTGTGTGCCGCTTGTTGGTGGTCAGTGATATATCCCATGAACTGGTGTTATGCTCTGTGTGGTCTTGTGTGGAGTCCAGCCTCGGCACTCCTCCATAGGACATGCATCCACCCAGTCTTGACTGGTTTCCTGCAACATCCAGGTGTGCGCATCCCCAGAGACACTGCCAAGCGTCCTCAGCAGACTAGATGACACCATCTTCGTTCCCTTTGAGAAGGGCAGTCCCCATGGCATAGTCACGGCCATTGACAGACTCGTCGGCTTCTCGAATTGAAGCAACAGCGCGAACGGGAGCTGCCTGTTGTACTGGCAGTCCTGAGGTTTGGAAGCAGGTGGAGCTGCAATAGCTGGGTGGAAGCGACAGAATTGTCCAGAGTTTCGACCAACAGGTCTTGAGGGCTGCGGATCACAGGCTCATTTGTCCATAACACGTTCTCGTCTTTCCTGCTCGAGGATCAATGATCATAAAAGGGGTGGGTTGGAGGCTGAAGGGGGGGTGCTGTTATCAATCAAATAACATGAAGCATCAAATCTAGAAAGTGCCACTTTCCCATACTTGTGAACCTCAATTTCCATACCCTGAATGGTGGACCTGAAACTGCGTCAAGTAGTTTGCGTTGCCTATGCATCCAAGCTGTTGCTGTGGACTGTACAAGGCTGTCCTTGGGCTCTTGAAGCAGCACATGCGGCTCAGAGGTATGTTCACAATGAATGTATTACATCAGAAACCGAAACTGTTTCCCTCCTCCCTCCCCGTTCGCCAGTCTCAGGCGTGTGGCCCTCTCTGTGAGGGAACAGAGGGTTTATAGTATTTAGCATGCATCAGAGACCCATCCTCAAAATACTCTACCCAGCGACTAGTTGGTACATCTACTTCTACTGCTGTCACAATTCCACTAGTGTTGGCAATATGAATGGCTGCACCACCAATGCGCCATGCCACAGACAGATGGCACAAGCCTCCTGACGGGATTCGCCACACCATATCCTTCTCAAGTTCTGGCCTCCAGGGAAACTTCTGCCTTTGGATTGTCTGGAGCAGAAAATAAGCCTCGAACTGCAAATGAATCAATCGCGATAAGGAAAGGAAATGCACAGCGCGCCACAGGCTCTGCGCCTGTTCTTGCCATCAACACTACTCCCCCAAACTACGCCTATACCTAGGCCATCTGGAAAAACTGCCTTGGTCTTGACCACAACACCGCTCTTCCTCATTCACATTTCATCCTATTCGCCGCCTCTTTACATTACCACCATTGAGCTCTCTTTTTCCGTTCATGTTTCTGGCGACGCCTTTCTTGTCTTTCCCACCTTTTGGTCTCTTCCGACACTCCTCTACGACCAACCTTGGCCGCTTTTTCCCCGCCAATGCCCTGCTTTCCGCAGTCTTGGCTGCATTCACACACCCCTTTGCAGCAACTGGCGTCTGGGTGTCACCTATGAATCCATTCGCATCGGCTGTTTCAGTCTCCATTGCGTCTCCATCCAGGCCTGCTTTTGTAGAGCCGGCTGCATGCTCGCTGGCATAATCCACTGCGTCATCCTTCATGAGCCTCTTGAACGCGCTGTAGTGCTTCCTCATGCGGTCTGGATCCATATGCGCATCCAGGTCCACGCCATCCAATCTCAGACGCGCCTTCTTGCTCCTCGTGACATTCGTGCGCTCCTCCTGCCGGCGTCGCTCGCCTATGGGAGTGAACTGTGCAATTCTCTCATCGCTCACAGAGTATGCAGACTTTATGAACTGCTTCAGCAGGAGCAGAATTGACAGCGCAACCGATGCCTTGCACGCAGCCTGAACCAAGGCACTCCTGCTCCCGAATGGATTGTCTGGCAAGCCCAGAGATCTTGTGGAACCCTGGGACAGGGACAGGCCCCTGTGCTTGGCAGACTCCGTGACGTCGCCAAACAGAGACGCCCTCAGCGTGGACAGCACGACATCCCCACGCCTAGAGATGATGCCATTGGCGCCATGAACAAGGGAACAAAGCTCGTCGCCCCTGATGAACGTAAGCTGTGACGCCACGTTTGCGCAGAAAGACAGCAAGCGAAGGTCGCATCCACCAACTTTGCCGCTGTCCAGATCTGATCCCTCGTCAAAGGGCTTGAGCAACCCTTCAAGGAACTTCCTCCTGAGGTCCCGGCCGGGACGGATGACCTCAGAGTAGAGGGCTGCGAGGCCCTGGACAACGCGCCGATTACCGCTCGTCCCTGAGGCGTTCATGCAAGGGTAGCGCTCTTGGAGTTTCCTGCTGAACTTGTACGCCTCGACAATTCCCCTTGCCGTCTCGGATGCGAAGAGCTGAGCGAATTTGTCGGCCTCCTGCTTCAACAGGCGGACAGCTCTGCTGGCTAGCTCCAAGTTTGGGTCGGTTGCCAATGCTATGAGGTGCGCGACGGCTGTCCATGGCGCCACAAGTCCTGCCCTCAGAGCCGCTTCCATCAAGTCGAGGGCTGAGCGACGGACAGTGCACGAGCTGGCACTGCCTGGATCGTCGTTTCCATTACGGTGCGAAAATCTCTGTGCTGGGACGCTTGTTGCCAGCTCCAGAACAGGCTTCCACAGCCTCTGCAGAATCCCGCTGGTGACACCGGCCCCTTCCCCTTGGCCGTTTTGCGCTGGCAGTGCCTGGGCTCGAGCACTGATCTGTCCCATGGCTGCTGCATCATCTTGCTCATCTTTGCTCTGCTTCTGGGCCTCCATCAGACGCTCTTCATCTGCCCTCAGCAGATCTGACAGGTTTGCAAGCGCCTGCGTCTTCAGTTCGTCAGCTCCTGCGCTCAATACGAGTCTGGTCAAGCTGTCAACATCTTTGTTGCTAATCATCAGATCGGCTCGGCATATAAACATCATGCCCATTGCTCGGAGTGCTGACTCTTTCACGACCAGTTCCCTGGACGAACCAAACACGAGCACGGTCGTATCAAGGCACTCCTTGAGAAGATCGGTCCCTTCTGCTGGGTGTGTGTCCATGCTGCCTGCACCATACCGGCACAAGTGCCCAAGGATGAACAATTGCCTCAGGAGGACAGTGCAATAGTACTCATACTTCTTCCCCGATGCCTCTCCCCCATTTACTGCCTGGAAAATCTCCCTCACGAGGCTGTGCTGGCGGTGTGTGGCCTGCCGCATGACCTCCGCAACCTTTGCATCAGTCTTGGCCAAAATCGCAAAGCAGCGGCATGCAGCAGATACAACAGGGCTCCAAGCGTGCTTGAATATGATGGTTCTGAGGTCACACGTGAGCTCATTCACGAGCTCACTGTCAATGTGCTGCAGACGCTCCACAACTGCTCCTATGATGCTCAGGATGCATACAAGGACCTCTGCACCGCGCCGTCCATCTTCTCCTGATGGCCCAGCCTGCTTTGGAAGTGCCTGCAAGTATGGCTGCAGGCACCTGGCAAAACGCTGTGGGTCGCTGTCAGAGACGAGCAATGTGCTTGCAGAGCAGCAGAGTGCATGCAGTGCCAGCAAGTATGCTAACGTACATTCTCCCAACTGCCCTGTGCCATTTCCATCTTGAGCCTGCAGTGTTGCCTCCAGCAGCGCGCTAGCAATGTTGCTGGCCATGTTCCACTCAAAGCTGTCTTCGTCCGAGCCAAGGGCGCCATTTAGAACGACGATCAAAGGGTGCTGCTGCGTCAGAGGCAGGTGAATTCGGGGGCCGCTCGAGTTGTACACTGCGAGGGAGACGTCCGCCACCTGTTGCGCTCGAGCCTCAAGGCTGACATCGCTGCTAACACCAGCAGAGCTGCGTGCTGAGCACCCATTTCCGAACCACAGCGTTCCAAACACCTTGGTCACCATGCTCTGGACTGCCTCTTCTGGGTCCCCAGCCCTTTGGAGAATGTGCACACAAGCCTCTGTGGCTCTGGGGAAGCCCTGTGGCTGCACACAACATTCCCAAAGTATCTTGAGGGCCCTCTTCCGCACTGATGTTCCGCTGTCCTTTGATGCAGAGCAAAGCAAGTCAAAATATGCAAGGGCAAGATCTTGGCTCGTGCCAATGTAGCGACCCAGAAGATCCACCGCAGCCTCTCGCACCATTGTGGAGTCGTCTTGAAGTGCTGCATTCACTCCCATCTTGACTTCAGGGAGGGTGAGGATCCCCATGTCCGCTTCCACAACCATTCCCAGTGACTTCACTGCCCTTGCACGGACCAAGGCGTAGTTAGACTCTTGCCTTGAGCGATCACAGGACTCAGACAACCACTTGAGCAGAGCAGTTTTTCCCTGGCCAAGAACTCCCATGTGCACGATGGCCCTGGTCACTCGCAAACCCTGATCATGGGTCAGATCCAACTGCTCAGCTGCCAGGGAATCGGGCATTGATCCGTTGACAACCCTTGGAAGTTCGCAGAATCCCCGGTACTGCACCAACAGCCTCTGCATTTCTTCTTTTTCCACTTCTTCCCCATTCGCCCTCAGCTGCTGCAAGTGATCAGCGTACATTCTGCACACCAGGAAATGCCTGGCCGACCGTGCAGCTTCCTCTGACACCTTGGTTTGGATGCACAAGTGTTCGACCACAGCACGCTGCAGAGCATCCACTGCATCCAAGTCCCCTGCAGAACCAAGGCATTCTCTCTGCAGTTTCACAACCTGTTGAATCCAGCCTCTGGACTCCCTGGCAGCCAGGCTGCCTTCGCACAGCTTGGCAGTGACAATCCCCAGGAACTCAACACACAGCTGACGAACAGTGCTGTCAGTGTGTTTGAGGCCACTGTCTCCCCCCAGCATGAGTATGAACCGATGCAATAAGTGAGCGGCAGCTGGCCATTCGGGGAGGTCGCACACCAAAAACAGATCTGACAATATTGCCTCTACAAAGCCCTTCACATCTGTCACCCCATCAAGCCTCTGTGCCCTTGCATTGGGCAGTCTGTCAAAGACACTCTTCCAGAACGAGTCAGCCCACCAAACTGCTGGCCCAAAGCAATTGAACTGTTCTTTTGAGTCAGCTTCCATGGAAGGTAGCACAACGGACACTTGTGTGATGCCCATGAGCAGGGCTGTGGTAACCCGGATGTATCTCGAGCCGTTGCTGTCTGCCAGAAACTCGCAGGGCATTGACTTGTCCATGAAATCAGTTTTCAATAGGACAGCAACAAATTCCTCAAGAATGTTTTGCCTCAAAGATGGGTACAGCTTGAACGCTGCAGCCACCAGCCGCACAATCTTCACCTGCAGAAGTGTCACGTTCCTCATGCTGAGAGAAAGCAGCATGACCCGGATGCAGGACAAAAGCACGCTCGCTTCAATCTGCACCACATCAAGAAAGTCACAAAGCAACTGCACCATGACTTCCAGCTTGCTGAGGACGCACATGGCAAAGGTGGGCGCCTTGTGCCCCTTCTGTTTCCCGTTCCTCGGCGAACTGGCCTTTGTCGCATTGATCCACGCCTCCGCCGCGTCCGTCCATTCCGACCCGCACTCCGAACCCCTCCTCTGCTTCCTTTTCTTCGACGAGCCGTTCCTCGAATCCGATTTCTGCTCCTGCTCCCGACCGGAAGGGCCCGGCGCCGGGCTGCCGCAATGCATCTCCCTGTGGGCCGGGCAGAAGAACACGTACACACTGTTCTGCAGGTGGTGCTTTGCCAGCTCGACGGCGAGGTCGATGACCTCCTCCTGCTGGACTTCGAGGGCCATCCCCGGCGAGGTCAAGATGTGGAGGCAGACGGTGGCCGCGTCCAGTGCGTCCACCACACCGCCGCACGCAACCGAATTGTCGCCGTCACTGTCACCCGACAACCCGCCGATTCCGTCCCTCATGCGCGGCACCAGCACCCGAAACAGCCCAAGCCACTGCGCCGGCGGGACCGTCGCCACGGCGCCCGCGGCCTTGGCCCTCACCACCTCCTCCAGCAGCTGGCTAGGCCTGGCGCCCGCTCCCGCGCCCCCGCGCCCCAAGCGCCTCCCCGCCTCGGACCCTTCCCCCCCGCCCTCCTCCAAAAACTTCCGAATCGCACCGCCGAGAGCCGCCGCCGCCGCCTTGGCGCCAACACCCGCGGGCTTAACTGGCTGCCTGTAGGCCGCCGACCGCCTCCGCTTCCTGGGCTGCCCATCTTTTATCTTTCTCCTTTCCGCCCTGGCCCCGCGTCCAGCCAGGCCAGCTCCGCGCCTCCCCGAGAAAACATCCGGCGCCTCGCGGAGCACTGCGCTCACGAGCTCCGAGCACCGTCCGGGGAAATCCCCCCCCGGCGGCCGCGCCAGCCGCACGTAAGACGCGTCCGCGATCCCCAGAACGGAGGCGATCGCCCTGACGACGGCGGGATCGGCGGCCAGCGCACCGACGCGGGTATCGACGAGAGCGGCGCCATCCGCGGCCGGGGGGCGGGGACACGGGCGGGGGATTAGGGCGGAGGCGTCGGTCTGGTGGATGGTGACCAGGCGCGGGGTCGCCGCACGGGCGTCCATCGCGCCCGGGGCTGCGCTGCTGTGCCGGGAGGGGGGCGTGCGCTAGTGGGCGGCCGCGGGCATGCTAGTCGAAGGGCGGGGGTCGGGGGCGGTGGCCAGATTTGGAGCGCAGCGACAGAATACGCTGCTGAGTCACTCCGACCCATTGGGGGGCCCGCTCCAGAAAGCAGCTGCCTGCACTGGGGGGATCCCAATTAGCGCACTCCCAAGTGCCACTGGCCCTTCGTGCTTCACACACACACATATGAGAAAATGAGGGAGTACCGCTGACGAAGGCAGGCAGGGCCGAGGGGTGGCGCCCCCCTGAACGGGGACCGTAGGCTCGAGTCCAAGGCAACGGTTTACAGCCGAGCAAAGGGACAGGAGGAGTTCTGTCCCTTATATCCAGAGTCTGGATTCCAGACCGTACATCGATGTCCTTGATGCAAATCCTACTGCGTTATCACTTCTTTATGCGTCCAACTGCTCATAATACTGGATAAGGTCTAGTTACAACACCGCATTTGTTAAGCCCTTCGCAACGTGACAGCCTTTTTTTTGGAGCAGTGTTAAATACAATATTTGCGGAGCAATATTAATAATAGTAAATAATGCGCTGAAAAAAGATGCGGAGCAAAACGTGTAACGGTAAAATTTGAAAATGCGGAAGAGTTTAATAAGATACCGTAGTTGTCTTGGTCAGTTCGCACAGGAAACCAACAGTGACTTTGTGCGTGTGGCTATCGAGTGGGCGCACTTCTGCGGAGTGGTCCTGTCAGGAAATTCGCCGGCGTTTCGGCTTGCCTCCGGAGCGCGATGCAGAGCGAGCCTTGGGTGTTGGGGGGCTGCATGATCGGCGGAGTGGGTGAGTCTCTGGGATTGCCACCGTGGTCGCCCCATTCAACTACCACCCGCTCTGGTGGCGTGTCAACCTCGGTGTAAGCACCAGGTTGAACTGCCTGGTTGAGGAACCACGGGGACAGGCTCCTCATATAATGAACTCAATAGAAGGCGGCCGCTTTGCTTGGCGGTGTCAGTATGTTTTATCTCGATGAGGTAGACTTCAGCAATAAGTGGTTGCCAACCACGACGAAGAGTGGACATGTTCACTCGACTTCGGTCGATCTGCATTGTGTCCCATTACAAAGACCCAGGGTCATGGACAGTGAGGACGTTCTAAAAACTGCATATTGGGCGCGTTCTAGAAGCGCCTTGCGGTGCTGTTCTTGCCATTGCAGATAGAGTTGGTGGCCAGCATGTATGGAGGTTGCCTGATCGACTACCATTGCCCCCATGTCTTATCATGCCGGTGGTGGTGCCACCAATGAGCGAGGCCCTTAACCCTCCAGAACACAAAACACCACCTTCTCCAGTGAAGGTCTGTCCATTTCCCGCCCATCTCACGCAAATTTAAAGAAAATGTGCCTTGCTCACTGCATTTGGAACATTGGCATTGGTCACCTGTCTTTTGGCAACGATCTTCTCCTAGAGGAAGTCATCAGTGCACTTACACCCACATGAATGCCTGACAAGATGGTTTTCTGCTGGAGCTGAATGAAGATTGTGCATAATTAACTCCCAAGTGGCCATTCTTCAATTGAGATATGAACCTATTGACCTACATTTCCATCGAGATATCATGCGATCTGCTGCAAAGTTGCTTTGCTCTGACGTCGAAGAATCTCAACGCCAAGGTGACGATCATCGCTCCTTGGCTCCCATTTGGTTCGGCAACGCCTCGTGTGCAGCCTTAGATTGCAGGGCTTCGCCCTTTGCTGCTTCATCCTGCCCGTCTTACAGCAGGGCAGGTGTTCATGCACTTTGGGCTGGACATCGCACGGAATGATTTTGACATTTAAATTGCAATGATGGCAGTGCTGACACTAAAGAATTAAAGAATGGTGACAAAATCGGTGAACATATGAATTCATACTGAAGGGTATCTCCAAAAACGAAACCTTCTGCTTGGTGCTGCGACCTAGTCGTGCACATGCTTCTTCTGTCAGTCCATCCGCCTTGCTGCCTTTATCCACTCAACATCGATCTTGAATGAACCCAAAGAGTGTTGTTCATCCAATCCTGCCAGTGTAATACCAATGCTCTTGACCCGTGTTGTGTTTATCTCCACGCGTTCCTGGACAAGTCGTCCCTTCCATGTCAACATGAAGTTTTCAATTGGAATATGCACTTCGTCCCATTCGCCTGGTCTGTCAGAGAAATGCAAATGGGCGTATCAGTGGACGTCATTGAACTCGAGACCATTCACCCAGCAGCAATTTTCGCCCCACCACACAGGGAGAAACTCTTGGTGTAAATGGTAGATGTGGTTCAACATTAACCACCCCCAAGCATGCAGATACTGTGGAAGCTTGTCGAGACGTTCTGCAGCACAGTGTTGCTGCCCCTGGGGAGCCGACCCAACGATGGGTTCTTGCTGATCAACTGGGTTCCGATTGAAATTGTTGGCAGTCTCTGGGGTTGGCTACGCACAAGACGAGAGCTGGCATTGGCATGCATCCTTGTGACTCACCTGCAATGCAATAAGGCTTGCCAGACGTCAAAGTTCTGTAACTCCCCCACCACCCAGTTATCTGTCCTCATGCTGGCAAGGTACAGGTTACCATCGCCACGGACACGGAAAACGAGCTGGTCAAAATCAGAGATATCGATCGCATCCGAAATCTGCAAAAACACAAACACACATGACGTGACAACGATGACAGGCACTATCAGAACACGACAATCAACATTGAACAAAAGTTCATGATAGGAACCTCCAGCTGCACTTCACAGCTCAGCTCACTGCCACAGCTTCACCCCAATTGCTGGGACCCAGACTGAAGAAGCGATTTTGAGATGTGTTCCAGTATTCACATGCGGTGGCCATTGGCTTCTTGCTGGAGCCTGGAGAGTCAATCGTGCGCGCAATTCAAGGATATTGTTAACCACGAAGTGCTCCACATTGCAGATGGGTTGTAAATTTAGGCATCCAATCAGGCCAGGGGATGCAGCATATCGCATTCACGTGTACTGCGACTGCCACAAGCATTGCTAGGCTTGTGGCAAGACGAACCACATCTCGGACACACAAGGAGATGTCCAGACATATCCAATGTAACTTGGACTTGCTGCCTCCAACGAAAGCACAATTTATGACCTGCTTGTGGCACTGACATAGAATTCAGCAGGACACTATTCTGTCCAACACAAGTCATCCTGTCCCAATACCAGAGTTATTGGAACCCAATGTGAGGAAGAGCGATGCCCAACATTGCCAACGCAGATGCTATCCAGATGCAGCACCACTGACCACAAGGGCATTTCGAGCCCCGGACAACTGCCCAAACGTCCGTACAAAGACTTTAGAACTGCCTGATGGTACAGCGTTGCCCTGCTAACTTCAGACATGGCAACGATCTTCTCTGCACTTATCTTTTGAGCTGGAGCCACTGAAACAATGAATATGGGAAAGAAGAAACTGCCCAGTACACAGATGGGGTTGCAATAGAGATCAGCTCAGCATAGATTGCCAACTCTGGCTATACCCTTGAATCTGTTAGGGCAGGTGCATATTCTGCAGCATTGCGCCACTTGGATCCACCAAGGCTTTTGGTCGAAAAGGATGTCCACCCTGTGGGCCAAGGCCCAGCTTGTCAATCTGCTTGCTGCCAAGAGTGTTCACCTTTGTGCGCATCCCGCAAAACCCACTTCGCTTCAATCGATATTCTCCTGCCTGTATTTGTGCAGAGCACTCTCCCTGAAACACAGCATGTGCCTGCAGCACAGAGCAGCAGCCTCTTACCAATAACTCATTGCACTATGCACCGATAAGAACATTGTTGATATGCCCCTGTACAGACAACCACCTGCAGTTAGGATTGCTGCCTGCTTTTGCCAGCTGCAGCTCTCACAACTGGCTGCAAAGACAGGTATTCAGAATGAGGCAACAGTTCTGGACAACAATCGTCATAAATGAAACTACATGGGCACAAAAGATTTGTGTTAATGCCACTGAGACATGTGCATGACTCTCCCTTTACTGATATGCATTATTACCCACCAGAATGTTGGTTTTGACAAGAGTGCGAAAAATTTTTAGTTCGGCAAGTTCCAAAATGCAGACGCACATTTCGTTTCCTAACTGTTTGTATGTCTATTAGGTGTCTCTGCTTGCACCACATCCACCAGTGCACGTGAACAAAAGAAGAACATGCCCACAAGGACTCTGATGGTACAGGGCAAACTTGGGCAGTCTGCCTTGCAAATGGTGTGCGTGGGATTTGTCACGAATCCAAACGTCCATTGGACAAGGAATCCATCCAGGCTGGCAACAACATGCATAGCTTGAGCAGCCGAATTGATTTCTAACTTGCACTTGTTTGACCATCCAAACCCCTGGCTCACCTGATCATCTGATAATTGCAACGTTGCCAATGAGTGGCCCCCATACTGTTGATCCGTGAATACTTCCCATTGTTGTAGATCTTCCTTTTTTGATAATGGGAACAGTGTTCTCTGGGATGGAGGGCGGAAATCTTTGACTGCACACAGGCAAAATGGAGTGTTTGGCTGCTGAACAACGATCGAGCGAACATGGCTTTTGGCCCCTGCTGATGGGCACAAAGGAACACAAATGGTGTTTGCATCACGATTCTTTTGGGGGGGGAGAGGAGAGGCGGGGGGAAGTGGTACGATCCGAGGGCGGACGAAATTTCGCCTGTGGATTGCGCGGTGGAAGAACTCACCGTTCTCAATGAACTCCACGCACCGCTTGGCAGCCCATCGCCACATGGCGCTGGCGATGAGGGTCCCAACAGCGTGCGCGTTGCTGCGTTGTCGTGCGTTGGCTCCTCCTCAAGGAGCATCTACAAGAATTCGGCACCTTGGCAGAGGTGCGCGGACGATCTTATTGCAAGTCTCCGCCACTTGACATGTGCAAGTTCCTGCTCATAGACAGCGACATCTCGGTAGTTTAGGACTGCAGGGTGTGCGCTCAAACTGTATCCAACTGTGAAGATGCTGATTGCATTGATATCGTGGCATCTCAACCCTGCTTACTAGAAAGGTGTTGAATGGCCATCACGTGTGACTGCCAAATATGACTGGTGAGTCACGGCCACGTTTGTACTTGGATCAAAGCACATGCCCCACCCAGATGCAAAGGGATCCGAGTGACACACAACAACCAATTACTAACCTAGTTGCAAAAGCACAGACCAACTGGAAATGGAACGGACTGTTGATTGTACCAGCGACTGCACCCGTCAGTGGCTGCGACGTGATGGGTATGCCACTCCTCTCGTGCCTGGTCTGGTTACGCCTTGCACGCTCAGAATTCCACTGGAAACTCAACTGCCCTTTCAGTCGAGCTATCTCTCTGGCCAAACTGGCGAGTTGCAGTGATTCTCCTTGCATTAATGAGCAAAAGATGCGCCAGTCTGGCGCCGCCAGACCGGTTCACCCACTTGCTGAACTAGCCTCGCAACCCTTGTTGTCAAGACCAGTCCGTAGGCAAACAAATTGATGCAAGTTACAATTAGTAATGCTGAACCAACTGCCTTCCAAAGTTGGAACAGTTAACTGTTGTTTATGAACACACCTACCCAATCCTTAGTATGATTTCCAGGACTTTGGACACTGCCCAACGAAATCAGCACATCATCAACATACACTTTGACATCCAGTTTCTTGCTGATTCTGTGTGCACTTGCACAATTCAGTTATCAACGACTTTTGCAGACAACTCTTTCCAGCTCTTTCGCAGCTGCCGAGTCTGATTCCGAGTCAGTGGCTGGTTCTGAGCTTCTTGTGCGGTTCTATGCGGGTCAAGCTTCACAGGAGCTGGGGGACACTCGGATAACGCAACTTCTGTGGCAGGGGTTTGAGCTTTAATTTCCTGGCTTAGGTTTTTAGTACTTTTTCTCAGCCTGGCTCATGCTATGACCAGCATTGGTTTTTTAGAGCTTTATTGAATGGACACCGGGGAACTCAAAGGGAATGTAACTGCAAGTTGTGATCAACTTTTCTGATGTCAAATCAACTATTTGTGCAACACTAGTCACTGTGGTGACTCAGCATCGCTCGCTATCACCGGTACAGTTAGTAATAGACTTGCCAGGTTTCTGAGATACGAAAGCCAGCCACACGGAGTTTCAAAAGGCAGACAACCCTTCCGCCAGCTTCAGAACGTGGATCTGGGCTTGTCCAACACTTGTTGTAATTGCACGTTGCATAAAGCATGGCTTTGGGTCACCTCAACACTGGATCCAACAGCAACTGGCTCACCAAAACAGTTGCAGTTACTTGCAACACTTCAATAGCGACTCAACACTCTAACCTGGATCTTTGGTGTACCCAACAACTGCCAATGTTCCCTTTTGGGATGCTGAAGTGTCTCCTGAGGAAGCAGCACCCCCTGTGCACTTTCCAACCATCGTCATGGAGCTGTTCTGGCCTCACACACACTTAACACACACTCACACATACAGAGCAACTCTCGACGTGTTGTGACCTGCATTCAATCTTTGACCCAATCATCCAATTATTACAAGAATGTTCCGTTGGTCCCTTGGGACCACCGTTTGGTCAGTTGGGCTGGTCACAACAAGGGCCGCCGCTCCCCTATTTATATTCCGCGGGGCTGCCGCCCCTTCTACGAATATTACCTAAGATTTCCTAGTATATTCCCCTCTACAAGCGGATCATGTAAATGTCAGTGTAATCACTTGACTCTCCCCCTTTTCACCGTTCAGATCAGCATATTCAAATGAAATCCCTCTAATTTTCAACCTAGGGTCAACTGGCTCACCAAAGGAGCGCAGGTTCACCCTAGTTGCCTGGATTCCTCTAAATCTTTGTATATTCCCCTCAGATCCCATTGAGACACAAACAAAGTATTATAACGCAATCACATTGCATGGTCTGGCTCGCTAGTATCATCTCGTTGAGCCAACCGACCACCAAACAGCTCTATTCACTCAAGCACCCTTCGCAGCATTTTTTACGAAGAATAGAGCGCAAGTTACTAACGTTTTTAGTCAACCTTTATGAGCGGCACCTCACTATGGGAAGCTTCTGTTGCTTCCCTTCAGTTTCCGGACCTTTACGGCCTTTGTACGAATGTCCATTCTTCATCTATACTTTCTGCCCTTGCTGCGCCACTTCTCCCGCCTACGCTTAGGTAGCCCGTGTCGTCATCCACGTAAGCTGCTCCGTGTCCGTGTTTGCCAAACCCCCCTCTCGCCGTTTGCATTCCGCCTCACTTTCGGCATCGGACGCTGGCCCTCCGACGCCCGCACCGTCCGTGCCAACCCCGTCAGGGGTTGGCACACCGTCGCCAACGTCGCCCCCGTTTCCGCCACAGACCAACCCTCCACAGCAGCTCGAAGCTCTCTTTGGTGGTCAGTGGAGAGGCCATTGGCTCGCGGGATCCAAACTGGACCATCCTCTCCAGCTCCCCCAAGCATCCCATCTAGAACCGCGACGTTCAACAAGCTCGCCATGGTGCTTCGAACAGGTCTGCACCGCCGGCGGGGTTTGGACTTTCCTTGCGCGCTGTGCGCAAGCCTTTCTGGCCGTGGGGCTCTTAAGCGGGGTCGTTTCGAGCGCAAGGCCCGGTTCCCACGGCTCTGTACGGCCAACTCGGCCGTCAGCGCTTGTGGCACATCAAGAAAGGCCCAGTCATAATGGGCAACATACAGGGCTGTCTCCGTACCCTTGGCAATATCAGTTCGGGTACGTGGGAGGTCAACGTGATACAAGTCGGTCGCGTTTCATCACAGTGCGATATGAAAATATGGATGTCAGTCAAACTACGTCACTAATATGCAAGTAAAAGAGAATGCATAAAGTTCACCCTTGTCCCGTCAAGCCAAGGGAGGGCTGTGACAGACTGGTATTGCGTTTCAGTTGCATTTTAAAGCTCCTTTTAGGTGTCTCAAGGCTGCAAGTCAGGCCGACCGTCTGGCAGCATCCATACCGCCTTGCGGGTCATGCTTTATCATCAGAATGCGCCTCAGATGGCAGCAGCTCTCCCTGTGCACCATGCCCTGGCTCCATGCGCCGCCTTTATCGCAGTTACCACCCAGTTTAATGCACTGGCGGGTGCATAATTGCCAGGCCATCTTGGCGCATTTTTCTAGCGTTCCTGGTTCATTATAAGCTCCAAGTAATTACTTGGAGTCATCTTCACAGCTGCCAAGTTCATTGCTAAATGCTGTAATGTTCAACCAGCTCTAAACCACCGTATAGCCTTGTTCTTTCACATCCCTTTGTTCATTGTCGCAATAGTCCCACCCGTTTTCTTTAGACTTTAATCCCTGCGATGAAGTGTCAGCGTTCCTTTTGAAAATACCCTTTTTCTCCTTCTTCTTATCAGCGAATATCACAGCAGCAAACCTTTGAGTTGCGTGGCCGTATGTCTTCAGGTTCAGCAGTCACATCAGGCTCATATCAGGGATACTGTACTCAACAGCTTGCACCAGGACCTATATTCTCATCACGTCCGTTCACTTTCAATCGTGTCAAGCTGCCGACCTTCAAACTGAACTGTGCATAAACTCCATTAGCACCGCCTTGTGTTTCTTTCCTTTCCATTTTCAGACATTGTCCACACTTCAGTTGCTGTCTCTTCATCCATTCTGTTCACCTCGCATATTCGTGCACTTGACTTCTGTTCATGTAGATCCTTGTAATTTATGGCAGGTCTTTTTGTGCATACTTTTCTATTCCAGCTCTTGCCCATGTGTCCCATCGACATCCCTGGGATGAATGTTTCAAGGCGGTCTATACACTCCTTGGAAACATTCTTATCCACCAAATTCAGGCCTCTGGTGCTGCCTTTTCGTGAAACAAAGTGCATCGCCTTCTCGAAAGATTTGAGCGGTCATGCTGATGAACAGTCGAGCTCCAGTCAGATATTATCAATGCTCTTCAGCATGTCCAAAACTGGACAGCCACTGAAGGATGGTAGCTTGCCTTATTGTTTCCTCGGTTTTCTACTACAACCATCTCCCAAGCAGCACGTTAGGCAACATAAATCGTAAAGGCATAGCGACCATCTGATGTTTTCTTAATATGCCATTTACATAACAGCTCTCCCTTGTTCTTTTTATGCAACGTATATATGTTCTTTTCTTCGCTCCCTTATCTCCTCTTCTCACTTTCAACCTGACTGGTTGTTTGACAGTGGCCCAGTCAGCTGCTCTATGTCGATCATGAGCCCGCCTTTGATGTACCGGTGCTCATGACTAACAGCAGTTTTAACAAAGGGATTGTTAAACATCGACTACGCGGAAGGTTTGTGTCCCTGTATGACAGTCCATCTGTGGGCCCCACATCCGTATCGAATGACGTGCCATGGCAACAAGGCACCTCACAAGCCGATGAACGTTGTGTGACAAATATATGCTCTGTGCGTTGGAGATATAGTGCACCCTCAGCGCCTGCGCGGCGACCGGACGCTGGGGTGCTCAAGTTTGAAAGAAGACACCCCCATTGTTCGCGCTTTTGTATATATTGCTGCCGCTGGGCCAATGAATAAACCCATAATACGTGTGTGACAGGTGATGCTGCTCTGGTTTCCAAGCCCCTTTAAAGCGACTCCCAAATTTGGGATTTGAGACTAAGCGAAACTGCCAATTCTCCATTGACTCAATGAGCTGTTATTGCAGCAAATCCCCAGACATTGCGTAGCGTGTTCTTGATTTGGCGCTGTACAGATGATCCTTTTACTGGGATTGATCAGAAGCTTTGATAGCAAACCAGCGCATCAGTTTACATACAACACGTGAAAAGATCAGCAAGCAGAAATCAAAATGTCTCCTCCATGCTTCCTGTGGAAACGATGCAGTACATATCCATCGAAATTCTGTGCCAAGCCTCTTTTGGGATGATAAAAGACGCATAAATCACAACTCCGTCTTATAAACCTTCTGATTCGATGAGCTTCCTTGCAAGTAAGTAAGCTTGGTCTCTGCATTTGTGGTTACATTTTACGGGTTTATTTTGCGAGTGAAAACGTAAACACAGAGAAGGGGCTATTATTGCGGCTGTGTTTATGGATTTTAAGAGCTCCTTGGGACACCCGAGTCACATGATGAAGTCGCGTACAATGATCAGTTATCAGCCCCCTGGAGCACAAGGTGCTCGAGCACTCGCAACACAGCGTCCACCTGGCCAACGGCATTGCCAACGACGTCGTCCAGCAATAGTTCGTTTCTGCCCAATCCAGTTCTTCTGGCTGTCAATTCCTGGACTCAGCAAGTCTGTGTGCACTGTCTTTCTGTACGCGGGGCTGTATTTACGTGTGCATTTAGGTATTTTTACCCCTATTTACGCACAACAACGTAACAGCTATTTTAACGCGTAAGAACATAAATGTGTTCAGCTTTTACGGTGCAAATAGCAAGCCTGCAAGAAAGTGATCAAATGGTCGCATATCACGCAATTAGGCTTTGTTCTATGAAAAATATTAACTTGGGAGGCATAGTTGGTTGCCGTGGCCGATGCAAAAACGCGGGCTCAACAGACTTGGTATGAAACAAAATAGTAACCAACGGATGCTTTATGGCACGAAACGCTCGTGGTCATCTTAACCCATTTAGCAAATTGATGCTTCATTGATCAAGGGCTTGGGCGTGCGCAAACACAAGGGTTAACGGAAATTGACGTGTACAGTCCAGAGTTGCAGAGAAAGTAACAGGGACAAATCAAGTGACACAGGTCATATATTAGAAATAGAAGATAAGCGAAGTCACTATGTCGAAATTGGTACGCTGCACGTCAATTTGACGCTAAGGAGGTGGTTGGGGGTGTCCAGATCTGTGACGCTGAGGGATTGCGTAATTGCCACAAAAACGATATGAGGTATGGACATCCTAAGCACCGCTGATCAGTGACAAGCAACTAATGCATTAGTTTAAAACCTCCCTGAAGCGTTCAACCGTCAAGGAAGGCCCCATGTTATCCTAATTGAGAGCCTCCGTGGCTGTCCCCATCGCTTGCGCAGCCTTTAGAATCTCTCTATTATCGCGGAAACTCTGGCTATTATCTTCGTACAAAATATCTTGACAGTTGTGCCAGGCTATTAGGTAATGGTACTGAGTCATCCTGGCATCGACACAAGGATTGACGCTGAAGAGGAAGGGGTGGGGGTGGGTTCTCTGATAAAAGTTATTGACGCTGAGCGTACCAAAATTGACATAGTGTCTTCTCCAACTCATAATCATGCGCATGGCCATGCGCACCAAATTTCCAGCAGATTATCGCAACTAATTGCTGAAAAAATACTCTGAACATGTGCAGTTGCTGATCACACAGCATGAATCCAGGCCTAGAAATGACGCCATTCACAATCTCCTGATCCCGAACATCGCTCCCATACATTGGGCGATGTTCTATATCGCCTTCGCAGAGCGAATCCTCGACGAACCCCTCAGTGCCCATCCCGGGCACTGCCTAGAGTGCATGCATGCAATGGCCATCTCAGACATGCCTCGCCGACGATTTTCATTTTCATTTCATTACAATTGTTCAGCACGCCCGCGCATTTCGACTCTGACTACAGTGCCCTGCCGCAGGCCTGTCTGCAGGGTGAATGCGAGCCGCTGTCGACGCACGCGCAGTGGGGCTCGGCGAATTCCGATCGAAATGGCGCCCCGCCAGCTGGAGGGATGAGACGGGCGCCGCGCCGCTGTCCAGCGGCAATCTCTTGGAAGCGTCCAAGCAGGGCCCTGTCCCATCGGCCCAACGAATGTCCTGCCGAAGTCGCCCCCACCTTCACACCCCTCGCACCCAGAAGGCGGCAACGTCATCACGCCGTCCGACACTGGCGCACAATGCATAAAATCGCGCGTGGCTGCGGCCGAGGGGATGCGGTGCATCTGAGTCGCCGAAAGCGTGCTGGGCACTTCGACAGTCTCGAATCGCGACCCCCCGTTGCTTGAGTGGGCAGGCCCAGGGCGCAGCACTTCGCGGTAGTCCGCTCTCTGAAGAGCCGAGGCCCCCGATATCGAAGATCGAGCTTCTTCAAGGCTCGCCGCCCCATCCGCGATTCCGATGGCGCGCCGAGCCGCGCTTGTGGCCCTCGCCCTGTGCCTCCTGTGTTCGAGCTCTGTGGGACAGCTGCAGCGGAGGAACTCGCCTCCGAGGCTGCAGCGCCCCGGGGCTGGTTCGCCGCGGCCCTCCGGTTCCACGCAGCAGCCTGACAGCTCCTACCTTGGAGATCCGTACGCTGGCAACCCGTTCCTCTCCGCAGTGAACAACATATCAGAGGTGAGCCCATGCGCGAATCGGGCCCGCAGGGTGCACGCAGGGTTGGCGGAGGAGACGGTGAGGTGGCAACTGTTGCAGCAACGCTGACAGCGATCAATTAGGGCTGATGTGGCCGCCGGAAGGCAGCTGGGGTGGGGCTCTGTAGCGTGGAATTGCAGCCCTTCACCGTCGCAGCATCGCAACGGAGGCCAAGATTGCTCCGCTCACCACAGTCCGCCCGGGGGATGTTACGGTTTTGAGTATTTCGTCGATGCCTCGCCTTGCAATTCCCCTGGTGCTGCGCAGAACGATTTGGTTCGTCCGAACAAAGGCGATCGGCGCAAGGATGTGGTCGAAGGCAAGACACCCGCGAACGTGGTGCTGGAGAGGATTGTAGTTGTCCCCGCACAGGAAGACACGGAATTGATCGCTCTTAGAAACCTCGGAGGCCAGACGGCGGATTTGAATGGCTGGAAGCTCACGGACAGCGTCGGTCGCGGTGACCCCCTTGTCTTTGGGGCGGCCCCAGACTGCAGAGATCCAGTCATCATAGCAGGCGGCCAGAAGATTGATGTGAGGCCGAAAACCCAAGAACACCCATGCGGTTATGAATTCTCCCTTGACTCCAGGTGCGCCCTGCGATTCAGCGCACGGCCGCGCTGCGACATACATGCGCACAGCGGTGCATGAGGCATTTATTGTTGATAACGGGCGGGATGCGTCACAAGCTCAGGCATCCGCAATGGGAGGTGATGTGGGAAGGCCCCACACGACTATTTCTGTCCCCATAGGGAATCGACGACCTGCAAACTGTGGATGCGCATGAATGGACATGTCCATGTAAATGCCAATCGTGGTTTCAACGACCTGAGTTGTTTGCGCAGGGATTCAGTCGCGCTTATTGACAACAACGGCACCAGGGTATCCAGTGTCAGGTGGGATCGAGCGTTCGAAGATTCAAGCATCCGTCACCTGGGACGCAATAGTTTCGGAGTTCTGGATGAAAGCGTAGATGTCGTTGAAGTGCTTCGATATCTGGGCGATTTCGAAATCTTCATCGAAGCTCTCGAGGTGGGTGCTGCAGTGGAATCCTCATGGCAAAACGCCCACTACAGAAGTATACGTTTGTGCAGGAGGAGCCAAACATCATGCATGAAATAGGCAGCTTGGTTTGAACGTAGCGTACCGCTTGCGCGTAATACCAGCCAGATGGACTGACCGCTGTGTGCGTGGATCAATGCTCTGCAGAAAACAGGATTATTGGAAATGGTGAAAAGCCCATCTGACCCAGCATACACTGGTCCTGAGCTCTACACACAGCCTTCCCGCAGCGATCCCACACCGGTTTGGCCGGCTTGGTTTGGATATGCTACGAATCGAAGCGCCGCGCCCACTCCGCAGCCTCCACCTCCAACGCCGAAGCCACCAAAGGAAGGTGTCCCAGATGCGGGGCCGTACACAGTAAGTGGTCTTCGCCAAACACCGCGTCTGTGGCTCGTTTCTCTTGTTTCCAGAATGAGGGACAGCGCTTTCTTGTACGAAGTTTGCCGTCAAGCAATTAGAGAAGCAGAAAGACTCGGTGAAGATGCCGTTCCTTCTTATTTGGCGCCAGTAAGTGTTCCAACCATCCAGCACTTTTCCTACTATTCAAGATTATCACACGGCACGCGCGACCTCAGGTTCATTTCAATTGAAGTAAATTCTCCGTGATGCTTCCGCTATCGCAGGAGGCAACCTAAACGACGACGTGCTTGTTTCCAGCGACGTGCCACTCTCACTGACAACTTGCTTTTTTCACAGCTTCTGGCTCCAAATGACGAGGCCTTCGAGGTTTTGATGTACACGCTGGGTGGCTATGGCAACAAGATAGAAAAGGAGGTACTCCTTGCGCTTCCGGAGCTAAAGGACATCATGCTGTATCACATCATTCCTGGGAAATGGACATCAGGTAACAGCAACAATTGCAGTGCCATGATTGGTTGGTTCGGTGTATAAAGTCAGCCATTGGATGAAAGTCTCACGACCCGTTGGTCAGATCAGGACCACCTTTGTGCCCCCAGTTTTCGTCACCTAACATTTTGTGCCCTGTGTGCGTTCCAGAGTATCTGAAGAACAACACCGCGATATTTACATCGAAGGGCGTGGAAGTCACTCCATTCAACCACCCTCCCTCGACAGGTACATCGCAGATTTGAAGCTTGCAGGATAGTGACGCTTGCAGTTTGGGTGGCTCAGCTTGTGCGCCCCTGAGCCCAACATAACTTGAGGTAGGGCGGGCCCAGCGCACCCGTCCATGTTCCGAGAGGTCCTATGTTCACTCTGGCCTGTGCTATTGCAGAGGGGAAGATCATGTTCCACGACTCGTGCATTGACAAGCCTACCCCTGATAGATTCACTTGCAAAGAGCAAAGGGAATTCAACGCGTGCAACAAACCCTTTATGATCAGTACCCTGGGGGCCCAATGGCGTGGAGGATACTGCGAGAGGACATGTGAGCGCTGCTCGTGCGACGCCTCGAAGGGCAGCTTCTGTGCAGAAGCCGATCTTGTTGACTTGTATGCGTCGAATGGAGTCGTTCATGTCATAGACCGCATCTTGTTTCCTCCGCCCCGCTTCGACAAAATGGTGGTGCCCACGAATAGTAGGGCAAGGAGTGCACCGACGACAAGGGACACCAGCGCCCGGAACCCTGCTCCGGGGGGGGATGTGCGGACCATAGTGCAGAGGAACAATGCCCTCAGGCCTCCCGCTCGCAATGACCCAGCGGCCGGGTAGTGGACAATGGAGTTGGTGTGTGGCTGATTCCGTGAAAAATGTGACGTGAACTCTCGATGGTATTATGGGAAATTGATGGCTGATGCATTACTGAGGACGACAGGGCTGCAGCTTGGGAAGCTGTTGATGGGAAAGAGCGTGCAGACACCGCGTGAGTCTTCTGGAGACCAGCAGCAGCGCGGGCAGACGGGCGGGGCGCCCGGCGCTGCGGTCGGGGTGGAGGAGCGCCGGTGGGGGCCGTTTGGGTTGAGACCGGCAGTCCCAGTCAAATCCATGGAACTGATGGTACTGTAAAACTTTCGATGTACATACGCTTATCTTTGTGGCCACCAGATACAAAAAAATAGAACCAACATCTCGCACATGCTTGTTAATTCCCTTTGCCACAATGAAAGGACGAATTGGCATGTTTCCTTGAGGCATGGTGTGCGCTGTCAGTCGTCTTGCCAAGCTCGACGGTACTTATGCAGGTTGTTGTTGAGGTTGTTCATCATTTCAGTGACTGTGAAATAATTCCAGCAGCATTACACGTTCGCCAAGGTACTGAACTGAGGCGTTATCGTACAGAGGTTCTGCATAACAAGACAGCCAGTGAATGAACATTGCAAAAGGTCCAACAAGTTGCGCTTCTTTGTGCAGCAACATCCGGCAAGGTGTAATTTCAGCCCTTGTGTTCAAAGGCACTGTTCTATTTTCGTGCATGGACATACGTGGGTGAGTATGTTCCCCAGGGTAGGTCAGCAGCTCGTCATTCAACTGGATTATTGATTATTCCAATCGTGCCAGTGCCGGGTCGCCAGTTGGTAAGCTTTCAGGCTTCAACAACAAAGCATCTAGCATAGCTCCTACCCATACGTGTTTGCCCACCACATTCAGACCGCACAGCATCTGCTGCACACCGCAATGTCAACTCCGCTGCTGCCAACAATCCATGCAACTACCATGGCAATGGTGAAGCAATTCTTTTCAGCCGCTTCGCACTTCTGCCTTGAGCTGCATACATTACTTGCTGCCGCAAACATGGCTGCCTACTGGACCACTGGGTGAAAAGGTGCTGTGCTTGTTCGTGTGGCCAATTACACAGAGCTGTCTGTCCATGTGCCACTTCTGGTTGTTAACGGTACTGGTTCAGCACCCAACGAAACGCAAACTGATAGTTTGTAACAAAAGCACAAAAACTATACAAATCGGTGTGAAGCCAATGCTGGCCGCTTATTTTGCTGTTGCTTTATTATTCAATAGGGTAGCACTACTATTCTGAGTTGGGGTTGCTGTCCAACTATCTATTGCTGGTCAGTGCATCCCTAACCTCCAGGGTGGAGATAGTGCCTACTGGGGTGTACGCTCGACCCTCCTGCACATGCTTGCCTCTGGCTAGGTGCCGGACTTCTGGAGCTTGCCGCCTTGCAAAAACGAGTCAGAATCGTCCAATTCATACAGCTCTCTATTGCAACCATGCCACTTCTCATTCAATAGATCCTGTAGAAACACACACAAGAGTCAGACTCAGAACCGCTGGATCGGATGGCTTTACTAGCTCCACAGGGTAGACTGTTTAGGAAAAGCACAACCAAGAAGAAGGGTTTGGGGTGGGTTGAGGTGGAGGGTGGAAGGAAGGCACCCACTTTTGCTCTGCCCAAATCATCCTGCAGTACCAACTCACCACTGCATCATCTAATCCCTTGACTGTAAGTACACCATTTGTACTTCCGATTGATATCAATCCTTCCTGTTCAAGACGATACAGGCACTTGTCAAGTGCAAAATCAATCTTCAGATTGAAATTGTCCTCCAGGAAGCGTTCACACTCCTCATCCAAACTGTCTTTTGTCAGTGTTCCAGGATGGGTCAATAGTAGAGAGTACATCAGGATGGTTTCCTTGAAGGTCTGGTCTGCCATCTCGTCCAAAACTGACAGGATTGCTCCCTCTTGGGAGTCCCTAGCCTGAGCGTAAACCATCTTGGCCAGTGCACTTGTGAGTTCAGCCTTCCTTAGTGCCAATGACCTGTAGATCTGGCCAGCGCGCCCCAATATGAGCATGACAGCTGAGCCAATCACCGCATAGTCAAGATTTGTCTGCAAATAGCACAAGAATGTCAGATTTAAGTACTGAAAGTCGACCACAATTCCCAGATGTTGACGATTATTTGTTTTCGTTTTGTGCTCCTGAAAACAAGCCATGGCCTTTGCAATTGAGCAAATAGCAATGTGGTGGTGGCAGTACTCGATGATAAAATGCACCCCTGATGGGTCTCGAACAGGGGGCACTGTCAATCCAAGATATAGCAGCACTCTGGTGATGGATCCACACAGGGTGAGTGTCACACGTGTGTTGATATATGAATTGCAATTCAGTTTTAGAAGTGGATATTCAGCATCAACCAACAACTGTGGTGTGAGAGAGTCCATCTTCTTGGAACATGGACAAGGCATTGTGGCACAACAGCAGATTGCCCATCATCTGGTGTTGAGCTAAACCTACCCCCATAACTGATACTGCTGCTCCAATGAGGGCAGCAGCCACTGTCAGTGTCAGCTGGATCTTTGTGATTTGCTTGATGAGCACTTTCTTCTCTGGAAAAATCAACTCGGCATCTGCCATGGGCACATCCACGAACGACTTGATGAAGATATTGCTGTTCGCCAGCTCTACAGCCTGTTGGCCTGCCCTGGGGTCCCTAGCCTTGTGGTCTGCCTTCCGATACACAACAAGCATGTCTTCAAATGTGGGCTCCTGAATCTCCACTATTTTGTGGATGTTCCACAGCACGGTTGGGACGTCGTAGAGCACCCTATCCAGTGTCCTCCGTTGCACAATCCTGCTATTCCTGTGGGTCTTCCCGTCCGTCACACCCGTCGCCCCTTCACCTGGGACTTGAGTGTACCCAGGGCCGGCCTGATCCCCACTCACCAAACTCCACAGCCTGGACAGGAGTTCCATCACCGCGGCCATCCCATACGCAATCAGCAAGTCAACTTTCTCGCTCAGGAACAGGCCCTCCATCTTCGCGACGCCCACCCCCCTGTGAAACACCAACACGCAGTCCGCCATCGCCGCGAGGCCCCTCCGCTCCTCCCGTCGCATCTCCCAATACCTCGTCAGCATCGCCTTGTCACAGCACTCCCAGTCCACCTCCAGCGGCATGTTGAGCTGGAAGTCCTCCGCCAGGGCCGCGTCCCAGTCCTTCTGGCTCAACAGCCGATAATGCGCCGCCTTCATCAGGGTAATCAAGTCGGAAATGAACACCTGCTCCCTCTCCTCCAGCGCCTTCCCTTCGGCCAGCCCGCGCTCCCCGCACTCCTTTCCCGATGCAGCCAGCGAGAACGGCCGGAAGCTGCGCTTCACCCTCCGCCTGACGTCCGCGAACTCCATCTGGGACGTCGTCTCGAACAGCCTGAGCAGCCGCCTGTATTTATCCCCCCGCACTTCGTCGTCGCCCATCCGAGCCAGCAGGGCACGGCTGAGCTCCTGGGCAGGAACGGGGATGTGCCTCTCCGGCGGGCGCACCACGTCGCACGCCCTGTCCTCGCCCGTCGCTGCCCGCCACTGCTTGGGTCCCAGCGGCGTGAACAGCTCGCGCCAGTCGACCCTGCCGGCGTCACCCAGCGATCTGGAAGGAGCGAGGCTGGCGCGCAGGAGGGGGTGTTTCGTCAGCAGCTGCAGGGCGCCGTTCGCCTTCGCGGCCCAGCGCAGGCCAAACATGCCCCCCGGCAGCGGCGCGGAGGCTATCTGGCCAGCGCGGGCGGGCCCCGCGAGCCGCGCCCCTTCCTCTTCCCCAGACAATTGAGGTGGATGGGCCAAGAGCATTTCGAGACGGATCTGGGGCGGGCCCCAAGACATCCCGCGGTGCCGATTTGGCAGACGTTCGTTTCGAAACTTGCCTGGATTGCATTTGTACAACGGGTTTTGGCCGGAGGTCGCTTCTGGGATGAAGCCTCCATGGCGCAGGGGCGGCTGGTGTAACATTGGCACAACGGTGCAGGGCTTCACTGGACAGCGGTCAGTTGGCCATACTATGCTGCCGCCCATCAGCATTCGATGGTGGTGGATTTGTTTTGGAAATTTCAGGTGTCACGACAAGTCGTAGAGGCGCTGCGGGCTTCCTTGGGCTTGCAGAAGGCCTGTTCAGCCGCCGGCACTTCCAACGCACTGTTACGACGTCTTGACAGATTTAGGAACTGCACGCAAGCAACCAATTTTCGGCGGTGACACAATGACCAGTCACACCCCCCCAGGGGAGAAATAATATTACCGCCTGCACTACATCGGTGACTGCTTGCACCAAATCACGTGAACACTATGTCCTAACCTCAGTTTTAGGTTTAGGTTTAGGTTTAGGGTGAGTTTTAGGTTTAGAACTTAGGTTTAGGTTTAGGTTTTAGGGTTTAGGTTAGGTAAGTTTTGAAGGGAGTTAGTGCAAGCAGTCACCGATTTAGTGCAGAAAGTCACCGATTTGGTGCAGCCAGTAATTGTATGCGCCCCCCTGGCACCCGCCAGAAACTCCAGTTTCTGGCTTTTCTCCTGTCCTTCCCTGCATTGACGCCTGCGTGTTGCGCCAAACACGCACGACCTTCCCGAAGATGGCGGCCGCCTGAGCTCCGGCTCCCCAACCCCGCTGCGCTGCTCTGTCGGTGACCTCCGCGATGTCGCGCCAGGCTGCCAGTCAAGAGGCCCAACGATCGGTGCGCGCCGGAGTGTTTGCTGTTGTCGATGTGCCTGCAGGGTCGTAGTTGGGCGTCCAGCGACCCAGCCGCTCGGACCCGGCTTATCACCGGACAATCCTTCCCCTTGGAAGTTGGTTGGGACGCCTCTGCTCACTTGAGTCAAAATTTTCCGCTTCGCCGCGCAGTTCCGGGAATTGGTTGCACTACGGCTTGTTGCCTGGGCCTCTCACCCGCGCTGTCTTTTCATGGCATGTTCAGATGAAGGGGCTTTTTGACAGCAACCCAGCGAACAACGAAGGAAGGGGCGAGGAGCTGAGGACGTCCGAGGCCTGGTGAGCGTTGGTGCTAACCCTTCCAGGCGTCTATTCCATTCCCCCCCACTGGCGCTCGAACCAGTGGCTTTGTCGGCCCTGACGCTCGATCACCACTCCCTCTGCGTATGGGGACTTGATTTCAGGCACCACGCGACTTGCATATCAAACTCAGGCCGCCTGTTTGCGTGCGATTCTCTCTCGCTGAAATGTCACCCTTTTTCCACGCGGATGCCAGGCTGCAGGCGGAGGTGCGGCGCCTGCAGCACCTGCTGGAGGCCAAGGACATAGAGACCCAGCAGCTCTGGTCGACTGTCATTGAATACGAGACGATCACCAAGGACCACTACGACCTGCTCAACCGCCACCACCACCTGCTGCACGTGTCCCAACGCAGCCCCTTCCACAGCCTTCACTCCCTTTCCAACAGCACCGCGAGGCCCTACCATCGGCCGCCGCTCCACGACCTGACGAGTCAAGGCCTGCGTGTGAGCGGCCTGAGTCAGGCACACGGCGCTGAGGTCGGCAATCCCCCACATCCAGCCACCCCAAGCAAATCGAGCGTGACCAGCGCTGGATCCGGCCTCGCGGCACAGGTGAGGGGCACCTGGCCGTGCCATCTGTTGAGGCTGCTGCGCAGGCGGCAGGCAATATCGCAGCGCCAGTAGCGGCGTCCAGGCGGGACGGGATGCTTCTTAAATCATGGGAGCACAATCGGGAGTGCTGAGGAGAGGGTGTTGTCCTTGCATTTTTCGTTGACAGTCTCTGCCAATGTGGTTTAGTTAGTTGCCTCCTGCAACACTGGTCCTCTGCTACGCTGCGGAATGCCGCTGCTAATAATCACCAACAACGACCATTGGTTTTTTGCAGGATGGCACAGACGCATCTGATGTTTCGTCGCTCACAGGCATTCTAGGCCGGTCGCAACACGCAGCGACAGGAGGTATGCCAATTGATGGAAAAGAGAACGCTTTCCGACTCGGATCACTCCATTTGGACAAAGGCTCCACAACCCTCCCCACAAGCCACGGGCAGGACCCTTGGCAGGGTGATGCTTGTGGTGGAAGACGGCGCAGCAGGAGGCCTCAACCAGCTGATTCACTTGGTGCGTTCATGTTTCGGCTCTGTGATGTCCCACTGCGCACATGGCTTGGCCATGTCACTTTTCCAACTGGCTTGTTTTGATTCATATCTGTTGTTGAAACGATCGAATAGCCCGTTTGCTCTGTGTTGGCAGGTTTGCGACGGATGCTGCATCAAGAAAGTTCACCTTCGACACAGCACAAAGACGAACAGCTCGACTCTGTGCTACAGTCATTCAGTCAATTCCATATTTTGCCCTCCACCAAGAGCCTCCAAGAACCAGCAGATGCACCCCCTACTCATGACACATCTGCAAACGGGAGTAGGGTCAATGGAACCCCACCTGCCAAACTGACAACTCCGTCTGGCTTCCTTGGCCAGCCCAGTTGGGCATCAGGGGAAAGGCATTCGGCTTCATCGACCAGGAGCGATTGCCACCCTTTGGAAAGAATCGCGTCCCCTGGCTTTAGAGATTGCAGCACCTCAGCAGACGTTCCCAAATCCATGGAGATGGAAGCATGTTCCGAACGATTGAAACTAGGCATGAACGGCTCCAGGTGCCACATGCGGAGCGTTGATGGATCACCATCTTTGGCCCAGCTGGGCAGCTTTTGCTCCAGTCCAGGTCTGGCCGGGGCGCTACTCAGATCTCCGTGGACCATCCCCATACGAGAGTCAAGTCCTGGGCTGAACACAGACAGGGCGGAGGAAGAGCTGGGCGCGAGGAGTGCAGGGGAGCTCCCTGTGTCCATTGCCCCAGTGGGAGGCAAACTGCTGTCGAACTTTGAGGGCGACGGGAGGCCGGAGGAAGGCCTTCGGCGGCCCCTGGAGTGCCTCACAGAGGGGTCGCATGCACCTTACTCAAGAGCTGCCCTTGAAACGGCTGCCTACCCTTTGACGACCCCCTCGTCATCGATTTCAGAAGCATTCCCTCTCAACGGCATGCTCTCAGCAAGCGACAGCCTCTTTCCACCCGCACTGTCATCAGCTCAGCCCGGCGGCTTTCTCAGCATCCCGCAGCTGGCAGCGACAAACCGAAGCATCATGCTCACCATTCCCACTGCGTCACCAACGTCGCTAGATGACCCTATTATGCGTAATGAAGGCACACTTGGGTCGTCGATAAATCCACACCCCACGGATCGACTCTCATTGAACAAATGCTCTATGGGCATTGAGCCTGATCACAGCTTTACTTCCACCAGCATCGCTGAGGGCCAGGCCAGATTTCCTGACATTGCTGGTGAGCCCTTTGGAAGCCATTTCAACCCCAGTCCGACCCCGTCCGCCACGCCTGTCAAGAATTTGTCGCAGCATTTCGATTTGATGGCCAGTCAGGAAAATGCGTCACTCCAAGGTCAGGATTCAAGGAGCGAACACGGCTCGGAATCTGGGCGCCCCACTTCAGTTGGTGGAGGAATCGCATTGAGGAGGATGACGCAGCTTGGGGGGGGATCCAGCGGTTGGGCACCCGGTCTGTCCAGCACACCTGAAGGGAGGGCGGCGTGCAGGGCTGGCGCTGATACGCAGGGAGAGCCACTGGCATTGAGCGCGGCAGCAGGGCAGTCTTCCGACTGGGCGGACGCGCCCACTTCGACACCAGCGACAACGGCAGCGGGCGGCGCGCAGGTGCAGAGAGAGAGCGCCCCCGCAGGTGGCTGGAACGCCACATTGGCAATGATCAAGGAAAAGGCGTTTCAGCTGAGGCAAATAACTCCCGTGTCGAGGAGGAAGCCAGCCCGAAGAATCGGAGGTTCTTTTGGGTCCCGATCCAGCCTGAAAAAGGCCATCAGGGAGCGGAGGAGGGTGATGATCGGCTCGGATGACGCAGGCGAGGGCGAGCTGTGAGATCGGCCATTGGTCGAAGATGGCTGAAGGCAGGGTATGGCATGCTTAGTGGCGGGGATGTCAAGCCGCTGATGGGCACAGGGCGCTGATTCGTTGTGGGAAGGAAGATGTTTGAATCTCCCTGAGACATGGATTTGAAAGGGCATGGGTGTGTCCTGCTTTTGGACGACATAGCAGCGCATGTCCTGCGTGCTACATGCATTTATCGCCCTCGTTGGGCGGGCAGGGAATGCGGAGAAGCGCGAATAGTTTTGGGACATTAATGCGATTGTTCTGCCGTCATCTCCAGCTTGGGCAAATAGAGGGCTGATCGACTGTCCCGGCAGCGCGGATGGTGCTCATGACTTGTGTGGAACATTCAATACCCTTGAATTGCTCCCTGGTCGCCGCTTGTACTCGATGGACATTGCTTCATTTCAAGCTGTTCCATGGCTGTGCCGCTCGATTTCATTGAGCTGCTCCCAGAAGCGCGTCATCGCGTTCTGGGAGTGTATGGCACGCTGCCACAGCTTGCAGCAACCCCAGATCGACTGACACCGATCAGATGGCACCGCTAGTGCTCACCGCCACCAGCCTCAATGTTGCCCTAACACAATCACTTACCCTGTTGGGCTTCCGCATTTGTGAAGTGCTTAGCCGCTGTGCTCAGGACATTAGGCAACATCGCCGCTCGCTCCTCGCCATAGCACTTTGCTCTCCATTCGTCGTGACCCGCAAGTTGCAGGTCTGTGGAAACATGTTGCAAGTTGCAGCTGTTAAAAAACTGCCTTTAGTCATCAGCACCTGTACATCAAAGGCGGGCTCATGACCGACACAGGGCAGCTGACTGGGCCACTATCAAACAACCAATCAGGGTGAAAGTGAAAGAGGAGAGAAGGGAGCGAAGAAAAGAACATCATGCGTTGCATAAAAAGAGCAAGGAAGAGCTGTTATGTTAACGGCATATTAAGAAAACATCAGATGGTCGCTACGCCTTCACGGTTTATGGTGCCTAACGAGCTGCTTGGACGATGCTTGTAGGAGAATGACCGAGGAAACGATGAGGCAATCCACCGTCCTCCTTCAGTGGCTGGCCAGTTCTGGACATGCTGAAGAGCATTGATAATATTTGGCTACAGCTCGATTGTTCATAAACATGACCGCTCAAGTCTTTCGAGAGGGTGACGTGTCTTGTTTCATGAAAAGACAACACCAGAAGTCTGGATTTGATGGACACGAATGTTTCTATTAAAAGCAGCTCCAAGGTTTGCATTTGACCGGCTGTTTGGATGTTGGACCTAGTAACTGTAATCTACATAAGAATCTGACCACAAAAGGACAATCAGCTCCGTGCATGGATAGACCGCCTTGAAACATTCAGCCCAGGGATGTCGGCGGGACACATGGGCAAGAATTGGATGATCAACACATGCAACTCAAAAGGTTGCTGCCGTGATATGCGCTGGTAAGGAGAAAGAGAAAAAAAGGATATTTTCAGAAGAAGCGCTGGCCAGTTCATGACAGGAATATGCTTTCAAATGTGGCTGAGCGCAGTATGCCACAGGAACATCAGTCATGGAAAGCAGTAAAAAAGGAGAGGAAGGCTGGCAGAATGCTGCCTATTTCTCCATGAAACTATCAGCCTTGAGAATGGTTGATTATTGCATCAGTATGCGGCAATCTACAACCTGGAAAAGAACGTTCTGGGCTCGTTGAGTATAGGATATTGCATGCTGGGCATTACATGTCAAATGACGAATAGCCATTGATGGATGGCTGACGTGCTGCTAACACCGCTGTCATGGGCTAGGGGTGTGCCCCTAGTACTGCTCATTTAGGAATAGCTTAGGGGAATTTGGTGTACGTCCTGGGCGCTTGAACGGCCACTATGACGTACTGGTGCATTGTGACACTTCCCAAATGCAAGCAAAAAGCACTGGCAGGCAATTTGAAGCATGCCTTACTCAACACACTGCCCTGGCAATGTGTCACGTCTGTCATTGACTTGACAGTCGCCATGTCTCGTGGAGCGCTCTGAGCAGGCACTTTGGAACCCGACCGTGCCCTGCTAGTTTGCGCGACGTGCAGCGAGTCGCTGACCCGCCGTGGGAGCGCACGAATGGGCAGAACTCTGTCCCCTGGTCAGATCCTCACGTCTCGGCCAGTTCGAGGGGTTGGCATGCACCAGGGCCAGGCCTACGTGCCGTTGGACCTGGTCGCAAGCAAGAACGGGCCGTCAGCGCCCTTGCCGATGGCGCGGTCGTCGCGGCGCGACGGCAGGTCGGTCGGACGCGGCGAGCGCAACGAACGCAGTGGAGCCACGGAGGATGACGAGGACGACGACACTGAGTACCTCAGCGTAGGCAGAGGAAGCGACACGGCATGCGCAAAAGTCATGGAAGAAGAACGGACATTCGTACGCACTCCATGAAGGCCCGGAAGCCGAAGGGAAGTGGCAGAACCGTCTCCTAGTAAACTGCCGTTCATGAGAATTGACTAAAAGGGTTAGTTGTCCTCGCTCTTTGCTGAGTAAAGGGCATTACGGGTTGCGTTTGAGTGAATAGAGCTGCTTGGTGGTCAGTTGGCTCAACGGAATGATACTGATGAGCCAGGACATGAAGTGTGATTGGTTTATAGTACTTTATTTGTGTATCGATGCGATATGAAGGGAGTATATACGGATCTAGAGGAATCTAGGCAGCTAGGGTGAAGTTGCGCTCTTTTGGTAAGCCAGTTGACCCTAGGTTGCAAACTAAAGTTTCATTTGAATACTTAGATCTGAGCATTGGAACGGGGGAAGATCAAGTGATAAGAATGACATAGACTTAATCCACTTGAAAGGATGAATATATTAGGGAATATTCAGGGAATATTCGGATAAGGTTAGCAGCCCCGTGGGCTATAAATAGGGGAGCGGTGCCCACTTCGTGGTCAGCATATCTGACCAAAAGGTGGTCCCAAGGAAGCAACCGAACACTGCTTGTAATAATCAATTGATTTGGGTCCTAGAATTGAGCGCAGGTCACAACCCATGCAGGGTTGCTCTGGGTGTGTGAATGTGTGTGTTATGTGTGAGAGTGAATTGTGAGGAACAAACAGCTCCATTACATTACATGAGTGCTTCAAGACACCAAAGACATGTATTATTGGAAACCCCTGCAGTGCCCCAAGTGCGTCCAAAGTGTTGCTATTTTTGGTGTGTCCTATTGGGAAAAACCGCAGGGGCCCAAGCGCATTTAAATAGCTGTTGCACATTATGTAATAGACTGGGAAGCCTACGGGGCCCCAGCAAGGCACCCTCAAAAGTACCTGGGGTGTCGAGTTGTAGTTATCTTCCAATATAATCACACATTACTATATTACACAATAGGGTTATTGTATTTACAGCCCAAGCTGCATTTCCAAAAGCAGTTTCTGCATTTCTGCAGTGATTAAGAACGGTAACCGATCTCCCAACCGTTGGGAAGTGTACAAGGGGTGTAACCCACCTAGGAGACACTTCAGCATCCCAAAAGGAATCGTTGGCGTTTGTTGGAGGCACCAAAGATCCAGATCAGAGCACTGACTCATTTTTGGAGTGTTTCAAATAGGTGTGACTGTTTTTCGAGCCAATTGTTGTTGAACCCTGTGCTGACGTGACCTGAAGCTGTATTCTGTGCAACACGCGCTCGTAACAAGTGTTGAACAGGCCTAGAACCCCGTTGCGGAGCTGGTGGAAGGACTGCCTGCCTGTTTGAAATTCCGTGATCCTGGTTTTCGGCTTCCAGAAAACTGTGGTGTCTGTTACGAGCTCTGCCAGTGTCAGTGAGAAGCGCTGAATAGTCACCACAGTGACCAGTGTCGCGCACACAATTGAATCAACCTCAGAAAGATTGGTTACAGTTTACAACTACATCTCTCGTGAGTTCCAGTGCCTATATAATAAAGGCCTGAGAAACCAATTTTGAGTACAGCATGAGCCAAGCTGAGAGATACCCCAAAGAAAACTGAGCAAAGAAACTAAGGTCCAAACCCCTGTCACAAGAGTTGTGTCATCGGAGTGTCCCCCAGCTCCTATAAAGGCTGACCTACAGGGAGGCACACAGGAATCTCATAGGCGGTCACTGTCTCAGAATCAGACTCGCCAGCTGCGAAAGAGTTGGAAAGAGCTGTCAGCAAAGGTTGTTGGTAACTGAGCTGTGCAAAGTGCACTCAGAATCAACAAGAAAATTGATGTCAGAATATATGCTGATGATGTGCTGATATCGCTGGGCAGTGTCCATAGTCCTGGAAACGGTATCAAGGACTGGATGTGTGTTTGTGAATACCAATCAACTGGTTCGACTTAGGAAGGCGGTTGGCGGTGCCTTGCTGACATGAATTTGCGTCAACCATTCGCCTGTGGTCCAGCCTTGCCAGCGAGAGCAGCAAGGCTTGTTTGAAAACTGCGTGGAGTAGTTTGGGTTGCCCTGTGTCTGCTAATGCACGGTGAATCGCTGCAGCTGGCCAATTTGGATAGCGAGATAGCCCGAGTAAAGGGCCAGTTGAGTTTACTTTGGAATTCTGAGCGCATAAGGCGTAGCCAGGTCAGGCAGGAAAGAAACGTTGAACCCATCACGTCGCGGCCTGTGACGAACGCGATCGCTGGCTCAGCCAGTAGTCCCTACCATTTCCAGTTATTCTGTGCTTTTGCGGCTGGGTTAGTGGCAGGTTGTTGTGTGTCGCTAGGATCCCTTTGCTGGGGTATCTGGGTCGGACACATTCTCTAGCACGTATATACGTGGCCGTGACTCACCAGCCGCATTTGGCAGTCACACGCAATGGCCATTCAACGTAGCCATTAATCTGCCCGATTGAATGCCGTTTAGAGAACTTCAGCTTCAACACTCGTGGAAAATGCGTGTGTTTGAAGTTGTTTGCCATGGCATTCGCATTACTGCGTATGTAGAAATTCCAGTACGGAGTAACTCGCCTGGGTGGCAGCAATGCCCCCACACGGAGTGGGGCCCTCGCATTAGTGTGTAATCATAAACCACAGTCCTCCTAAGAACGACCAGGCAGGAACAGCGACCTATCCTCGGCCAGATTCCTCAGGATGAGTTGCTCTTTTTAGGTACACGCGCCTCCTGCAGCCTTACCGACATACGGACATCGTGCATGTTTGCGGGCGTGCTTACTTCCGTCGTCGGCAATCCAGCAGCAGCGCATACCTTCCGAAGGCAGCCCTGCAGCGTTTAACCTCAAGAGAGATATGGATGTCGAACTAATCCATTCTCTCCTCGCTTATGCGATGGTATTGGCGGCCTTCACCCTGCTACTTGGACCACAATCACCCCACGGCAGGCAAGACACGAATTCTTTAGCCGATGCCTGTGGTGCTAGCGAGATTAGTTTGCCAGCATTGATGCCGTGGTGTCAGTGGAGATGCAGCGAGATTGAGTAGCTTGCTGGCTTCTGTGAATGTATTTTGAATGCCACTTCGCAGATTTGCGTCTCCATCCTGGGGTCCAACTGTCAGCACGAGGCTGGGCTGGACGGTAGGGTGGCAGCTGTTGGCTTTTCATGAGTATGCTAATGAGCAAGTTCAATGTTTCCCTTCCTTTCCAACGCTTATCAACTGGTGTCTGGCCTGCACTTCCTCAAACACAAGAACGCCTTGCTGTCCCTCGCCTGTGGCAGATCTGAGCGCCGTTGTGCTTGGTGGGCCCAGCGGCGGGCACGATTGCTGCATCCCTTTTTGATCCAAACAATGCGCAGTATTCGATGCACTCTTAGTTGAGCTTGAAAGCTGCAAGTGGTGATTGCAATTGTGACAGCGTGTTTGCTAAGAAATAAGAATGTCAAATTTCTTGAATGCATACGTGCCCGTCAGTGCCCAGGACGAAGGGCCAAGCATTGCTCTGTGTGGGTTGCTCCAGGCAATAGTACTGAAACCTGTTCCAAAAGATCTGTGTGTTTCGCAGCTTGCAGAGATGTGGTCTTGGCTCATCCCCATCACCATCTGGCTGACTTCAGTGCCCCAACAACCTATGACCACTGTTCAAGCCGTGTGTCTTTGTGCCCTGATTGTCCATTACGTCCATCGAAGTGTCATATACCAATGGATGGCACCAGCGCAGGGCACTCCAATCTTGGTCCTACTCCATGCTTTTGTGTTCACTTGCTGGAACGGTTTCATTCAGGTGTGCTGCACTGCGCAGAACTGAACAACATAATCGTCCCCCAAACCCAATTCGCTTTTTTGACAGCCTCTTTGACCAACAATGTGCACCATGCAAACAAATGTCTGGTATTTCATTGCACTTTCGTTTGTAGGCTGCACTATTGAATCTGCGACAGTGCCAGGGCGCCTGGATGCATAGCCTTGTGTACATTGCTGCAATTGGCATGCACACTCAGAGAAGCAATGTGTGTTCAACGGAGAGAATGGCAATGTTCAGCAAACATGCAGAGAGTGGTCGTTGAGATTGCCTACCATTTCAGCTGGTGTAACATTGCCACAATTGCACAGCTGTGTTGCCAGTGAAGCTGAGAAGAGAACAATGATTTGGCCTACAAATGGGCATGAACATTAGTATTGCAGCTGTACCCTTCTTTTGTCTCTGTCAGTTGTCCTTGTGCAGCAGCATCTAATCGAAAGTCGCAAGAGTCAGCCAGCAGGAATAGAACAGTCTTTGAGTTATGCCAGTAGATCAAGCCAGCTCATCTTCAATTTTTGACACTGCTGAGGAAAGTATGGACAGACTCTGCAGCATGCTGCAGACTGACAGAGCTGTAGTTGAAACAATCACTGTTGATGTTGCTGTGTTGTTGCACCATGATCAACCTCATGTTGGCTGCAGGGTTGGTCAATTGTTCACCATTGGACCATCACTGTGGCCGATTCCTGGCTTGCCTGGCTTGGCATCTCTGTGTGGCTTCTTGGCTTTTGTATGAACCTTCAAGGAGACTACACTCTGATTGGTTTGAGGAAGCAAAATGACAAAGGTGGGAGCCTGTTGTGTTTTGCTTACCTGTGTGTTGTACAATAGGGTATTCTTGGAAAAGATGACAGGATCCATTAACTGGCAACTGTTATTGGTAGTATTTGCTGTTGGCCATTGCCTGTATCGTGTAGAGGTCACGTGCTCAAGAATATCAGTGCAGAGAATAGCACTTACCTCCTCCTTGCTACAGCCACGACTGGCTTCGCTGGTGCTCAGAAGTCTGGCAATGGGTCGATGACCTGCTTGCGTGGTGGATTGCAAGAGTGTGATGTGTGCACCCAGTTGCATGAGCATGTGCATATCCTCCTCAATGCTTGTGTCAACTACGAATCTCGATGGTGCAGGCTACAGAGTACCACATGGGGGACTGTTTGAATATGTGTCAGCAGCCAACTATTTTGGTGAGATTGTGGAGTGGTTGGGCTTTGCACTTGCATGTCGATCGCTTGCTGCTGCCTCCTTTGCTATCTTCTCTTTCTGTTATTTGGCCAAGCGAGGAGTGGCATACCATTCGTGGTATCTTTCCAAGATCAAAGGATACCCCAGAAACAGAAAGGCTGTAATTCCCTTCATCTTGTGAGCACTATGTATGAGAGAATTCTAACCGCTGAATCATTTCACCAGGAACCTGATGCTAGCTAGTTCAAGATAACACTTTTGCTGCACGTGGCCATGTCGCATTGGATACCATACGCTTGATTAGGCCTTGGGGATTGAGGACCTTCCTTCATTTCTGGGAAACATGCACATATGAATTAGCTTGACTACTTTCCACAGCAGCCCACTGCCATATTAAGTATTATTGCAATTATGAACAGCTGTGCACATTGCGTACGTCGTATCAATATTGAGGCAGACACTGTTGCCGATAGGGCTCCAAAGATAACATAGATTGGAACACTGGAAGCCAGGCTTTAAACTTGTACTCGTTGTGGCGATCGCAAACAAGGACCAGCCATCGCCGTCCTCAAATTTGACATTCACGCATATAAGTTCCTGCAACAGAACATCGCATGCTTTGGATCGGAGCACAGACAGCTTCCTAAAACAGCGGTATTGGGGACCGTCACATGCGCACAGTTGGTGCCCTTCTGTAGTATGGCCCCGGAACATTGTGCCGTTAACATCCATACGGCATGTGCAAGAACACAATGCACAACATGTGGAGTATATGCAACACCTATGGCCGTAGATAGGCGTTGGCAGTTATTGAGGCAGGACGTTGAGGGTGTGATGCAGACGATCTCGCAGCACAAATGCTGTCCTCCCAGACAGTACATTGCAACGCAACGTCGCTAAGAGCGCGTGGCGGACATACGGCTGAGCGCTGATGCTGACGCAGAGCACCGACGCATCGGCACGTATGCAAGCCTACGTTTTCTTGCTTGTGCTGTGATACAATTCAATGGCGTCCAATTCTGTCGCTTTCAGCATCAACAACGGGCACCAGGGGAACCTGCAACGAAGGGTGTGCCCCTCACTTTCCAAGGCCACATCACTTCATGCGTAACAATGTTCCACACAGAACGTGTCCACAACATCCTTTTGCAGGAAGACAAGTCCAGCAGCGGCCACGTGCTCCACAGCTCGCAGGGACATCATGAAAGCGAAAGCAAACTGCGCTGATATTCCACGCATGACTAGAAACGCAACAGGTGCCCCAGTAAGCTGGCTTCCATGACGTTTCCATTTCGAGTGCTTTTGAAATGCTCCATGTTATTCACATCTTGGCGGCGATGGGGCTTGCAGCAGCGCCGCTCCAATTCGTCACTGCTCGTCGAACGTGCCACAGTCTTCCCCTGAGAATCCACTGTCGCACAAACACTCTCCTGTGGAGAGATCACACAAGCCCAGGCCGTTGCAGTTGCCGGGGCAGGGCTTTGGAGGTCCAGATGGAGACTTCATCTCATCGACGCCAACCTCCCGGCACAGGCTGTCGGCTTTCGGATCGCAGACTTCAAACACGTCGGCTGCGGTGGACATGCCCATGACTTCCGGCTGGTGCTGATCAAAAGCCAGTACCGGAGGCAACACCCATCTGCCCACTGTTGCCGCAATGGCTTGAAACGAAATGAGATGTGTTCCGGGGCGAAGGTAGCAGTACTCGAATGTCACAAGCGATGGCCGCGTTTCCTGCGTGTACAGCGCCGTGAGAATCAAGCTGTACATAGCGGTGTCAATACCTGCATGTGCCTGGCACATTGTATTGCATTGGCCCAATGCGCCCTCGCATTCAAGCGACGAAAAACAGGACAGTGCTTGAAAGAACATGCACATCCGTTGGCGGGAGGCAGACTCCACGCCCTCGTTCCGCCTTAACATTGGCTTCAGCGCATTCGTCGTGTATTTGATGTTCTTACTTCCAAGTGCAATATCTTGGATGTCCTTCGAGAAAAGTTGTTCAATAATCAAAATTAATGCAAGTACTTCAAAGGTCGTAGGACACAAAATGAGAAGCAATATGCTGTGGGGTAGACATTTGAGAACTTGGAATGTCTGCATGTAGTTAAGGAAACAGTATACAACACGTCGCCTGCAAGCGTGGTATTGGCTGGTGTATATTGCATCCTTCATCCATGCCATGCAACTTGCTGCGGCAGTCAGTCGCATGGAAATGGTTTCTGGCTAGAAATGAATGTCTAATTGATATTGCAAATGATAAAGATTTGTTGTCCTGCCGGAAGTTTGAATCCTTAGCCATGCCTACACGCAGACAGAACAGAACTAGCTTAACTTCCTTTCAATACTTCTCAATATGTACCACCAAACTTACCTGCTCTGGGCACAGTGGGTAGTACCAGTCCTGATAGGAAATTCCCAATCTGCTCGTCGCACACTCGGTGGCAGCACCAGGGTCAACCAGTGGATCAATGGGCTCCACTCCCCCAGGCATAAGAGACTTCACTGTGACATACCCCAAAGAATCAGGCGTAGTAACCTGTGGAGGCAAAAATCCCAATTAGTTCCATGAAGCTGTGGGTGCAGAACGCCCTTTGAGGGTGCGCACAGTTTGTTACTGTTTTGCTACCCAGCTACGGTGGTTGATTCTTGAACGACATGAAAAGCACATGCGCTCGTCTCCAATGGGTATTCCGCCCAATTGGAAGGTCGCAGACAATGCAAGAAACTCCGCGCCACTCTCGCCATTAAATGACCCTCAAGATCCCAACCTCAGCCGATATCGGCAGATTTTCGTGAAATTGGGGTGTCCAACAATCCAAATTGGGGCATGTGGCACATTCCTGTCGAGGACCTGTCCTGAAGCTGACGGGGAGTGGTAGCCCGGCCGTTTTCCGATGTTTCCCATCGATTCACGACAATGGTCCCCGTTGCATGCTGACGTCGGTGGGGAGGCTAACGCCAGTGTCGGCGTATGTTATGCGTTTCTTCGAACAGCCTCATTACCTTTCGCAAAAGTAGGACAGTTCAGAGAAAATTTGTATGCTGTCGAAATTGTGCAAGAAGACGAAAAAGTTCAGGGGGCAGGACCTGTGCGCTTCAGCCCCTCATTGGGCCATATGCACCGCCAATCGCACCTGCAGCGTGATGACCAACGGCGTTGCCAAAGGCACCCGAGCCAGAGGAACGCTGGAAGGGGCATTGTCTGACCCGGCTCTCTGAATAACCCGGTCCACAAGAATCCCTCGGTAGGTGGGGAACGGCAAAAGCCGGGAGGGGACGAACTCCATAGAGGCAACGGCTGTGACTTCTCCCGTGCCTTGAGCTTCGAAAAAAAGAGGGGCGGGTGGGCTGTCGAGGGCAGAAAACGGGATCGTGGAATCCGCGATAGGGTCTGTCGGGTCGTCGAACAAGGCCTGAGACAGAGGGCAACACAGAAATCAGACACCTTCGAGCACTTCTTAATCCGTTCCCAAGATTTTACTGCAGCAGAATCTCTTGTGGTTGAAGGATTAACCAGTAGCACTGCTGCCCAGCACAGAGGTATAAACGCAATTTCCGTGTGCATGGAAAGAAACATATTGGCGGATGTTTTTTTTGGGGGGGGGGGAATGTGATAGAGTCACTCTGCCCCACCTGCATAATGTCGATTGACCCGCTTGATACATTGAGCGTCACGTCTGGATCAGTGCTGCCACTCGACAGGTCGTACTGCGACAGAGCATGCAACGATGATATCATTGTCATTGCCGACTCCGAAAAACGCCCGCTGGATAGTCCTCCCCGTCCCACGTAGTTTGCAAGTTTCTCGACGAGCTGCGTTGTCGTGTTGGATTCCACAAACACAAGCAAGGCCAGCGCCTGGCTTTGCAGACCTGTTGGAGGCAGATATGAAAATATGGTCAGGGCATGACGTCTCTGGGTCGCACCTCTCTTGGAACATGCTGTGTGGCAGTAGTCGAAAGTAGCAACGAAGTTATCTTTCGGTGCTAGAATGGTAACAGACGAAGCGTTATGAGTTGGGGTGCGCTCATAAGACAGTTTTGCCTGCATGATGGTGGCTTTGAGCTGTGCTTCCTAACCCTGCTGGTGCTGGCCTGCCGGAGCCTGCATGCAGCAACGTACGCTGTGCGTCCTGCAACGCGAATGTCCGACAAGAACGAATCCACCACAGCCGCGACGTCGGCATGACCAGGCCTACCGGCCTCCAGCCAGGTCAATGCGAGACTGGCTCGGGTCTCTATCCGTAGATTGGGTATATTCTCGCTCAGGCGCTCGATGGACAGGTCTTCGATGATATCGGCCTCTGCGCAAATCAAGTCGTCCTGGCTCGGGCATCGCGGAGGCGACCAGTCTGCACCGAGGGCGAGTCTGCGCACAGGGAAGGTTTATGCACACGAATTCATCCGCCATCGTCCAATTAAGAGATCTGTTGTGCGCAGTGCATTCACCCAGGTTGTTTATATCCGATTTGAGCACGCATGGACTAGAAGTCGCTTCGGCGTTGGAGAGTTGAAGAGAAATCCCAAAGCTGCGCAGAGTACAATCAATGTGTTTCATTATATTGTTTTGATAATCGGGGAATGGCAGAGAGGGAAACGCGCCTGATCTGCGCAACTGTGCCGAGATCGATTCGCCTATTCTTCTTCCTCCTCTCATATGCGTCCTCGATGACTTGCCGCTCCAAGACCGAGGCCCACGTCCTTACTAATTTCCGCAACAGCTTCCTTCCGGCTTTCAACTCCTGCGGGAATGACACAGCGATAATATGGGGCTAGTCACCGACTGCATTGTGACTGTCCATCCATCCATCCATCAAATGCTAAATAACGTGAATGCGAAATCCAAACGTGATCCTCGTGTACTATGGCGCATTTTTGTTTCGCAGGTTTTCAGCTTCGCGTTAAGATTCCATGTGATATCACACATCATGCAAAAAGCACTTCCACACAAGGTAAATTGTAACCCCCTGCCGCAAATCGCCTTCCTCCGTGATCAATGCGCACCGAAGCAACCCCTGTGATTGACATGTGCATGCAATCCATATGAACACAGGAAACGAATTCTAGGATCTGCTTCGTGCGTGCCTGCATGTCATGATCGGTGACCGCAATCCATTCAATCAAGAAAAATCTGTAGTTCACATGATTTGTTCCGAATAATTTTGATAAACGTCAAGCCCAGATGCGCACCGAAATCTCTCCTTTCATCGTTCTCAGAATACGGTTGACAACCCAGATGCCGGCAGCATTAAGTCTGGTGTCCGCCCTCTGCACGTCAAATCCTAGGGGCGAGCGCCACCTGAGCCCCCATTTAGGGGATGTGAGATTGCCGATCTCCATATTGATCATGGCTTCTTCAAACCCGGCGATCGCTCTTGAGAATATGTCCACGCCACTGGGCGCCACCTGCTCTTGCAGTCCATAGAGTTTGAGGACTGCTGGAATGGTCGCATTGGCCAGTGCCCAATAGGCATAAGGGATGCTTCTCCTGCAGTTCAGGACAATGCGCTTTTGTATACAATGTCATTAAATGAACCAACCATTTTTTCTCTGCACATTAGCTGCACCAATACCTTGTAATCAGCACTGTTTTGAAGTTGCACACCGAGAACTTCGAGCCCCTGAAATGTGGCACTTCATTGCAGCCTTCTTACTACTACGGCAAATGAGTGCAACCCAACCTTGTATTCAATATTCTGGTGCTGATGTCCAGAATGGATGGTAATCTGCCCACGCCGGCTGCGACGCCCAGTGTCCCGCTGCCAGGCACAGCGTCTGGTATTTGCAGGCCTTCTTCCGACTGCTCTTGGGAATTTTCAGCGCGAATTGTGAATGACGTGGCCAGCAGCACGTCCTCTTGGGGAGCCAGAACCGGAATGGAAAACTGTAGAGCGTCACTGTTGCCTCCACTGTCTGCAGTGAAGCGAGCAAGTTTCAGGCAATAACTGTATTTCCATCTGACCCATTCCCGGCGTGAACACAAGCTCAAAATAGATTCAGATTCACTGGCTGAATTTTCAACAGAACAGGCGGTTGCTATTGTTCGTTATCTATGGACCAACTATCCAGATGAAAATTGAAGAGACGGTCATGTTTTGTGCTCTCCCAACATCCGATCATGTGGCTTCATAATTGCTGCCGGTGTTATCGATCTTTGCGTCCAAATTTGAGAATTGGTTCAGATTATTGTACAGAAATGCGGTATACCCATGCATACATGCATGGGTCACACTAAGAAGAAAAGGGCAAAACAACACGTGTTCAAGCGTGTACAAAGTTTAAGGGTTTGGGTTATTTTTGTGTTCTTAGCGTGCAGAACCTTGATGAAATGTGTTTTATGTGTGCTCGCAAAAGTGTTGTTTGGTCCCATTTCTTGCTAGTGTCAATAGCTTCAGATGAACGAATTCGATTACCTGAGTTTGTGCAGTTGTTGGACATTTGCAACCACATTCATGTTGGCAGTAGTGGGAGGCATGGAAAGCATGGCGTATTCATGTCTGTGACAGACATGTATAAGGACAGCCCGAGAGGACGATAATGTGGCCGCTATACTGAATTCATGCCTGTGAACGATTGCGCGTGCTCACCTGCCCTTATCGTGAGGTTCGCTTCTCCCAGTTGCGCAGCTGCGAACATGAATCGCACCTCCACTTGCCCATCTTCGTCGGTAAACGCAGTCCTTGCCGTCACGGTATGTAAGCAGCTCAGGGAACCTAAGAGTAGGAAGCGCGAAAAGAAGGCTAAGTTTCCCACCTCAAAAATGGCGGGTGGCCAAGGTGATCGAATTACATCGTCAAGAGGTGCCGGCTGTCGTGCATCATACTGTATACTCCGAAGGATATCGTACATGATAATCGCGATGATAATCGTACATCGTTGCGACCGGCATCAGCGCGTTGTTCGATGTGGCGTTCCTGCTGTCGACGCCATCACGGACTGTGTCCCCCAAACGTCGTAGTGTTTCATGAACAAGAATGCGGAAATCGCAACCCATTTCAATCGCAAGAGCCCAATTCTGTTCTCCTAAATGATACTTGTGTGTCACGATGTCATGTGCAATCTATGATCGCCGAACATCCACATGATTCTCGCTGATCAGCACCTGAATCGCACGCGCCCCCTGCTGCCGCGCCTGATTCGAAATCCAAAGGGAGAACGGTGCCGTTGTCGGACAGAAATTTAAGTGGCTGTGTTGATACGGGGTTGACAAAGAGTGTCGCCACCACAGGGAACGGTCTTCCATTGGTTCCGAAGACGGACACAATCACGCCAGCCTCAAACTCATCCCCGATTCGCACGATGCGCGGAACGGACGCCGTCAGAGACAGCGGCAGGCGCACGATGACTTCCGCCTCGCTTCCACCATGCTGGGCTTTTTCTGCATCAATCATACAGGCACACTTCATTCACCTCAGTCCTCGGTGCACTGGGAAACGAGACTGTGTTCACGTCTCCGTACGCGAGAATGGCAAAATTGTAGGGCAATTGTATACATCCCCTTTGTGACACACACACTAGCGTGCAAAACTTCTTTGTGTGGGTGCAATCCATTCGCATTGGCGTTGTACGGAATGCTTGCCATCGTATCACTTATAAATTCATTCTCCGTGTCAACGGGGTTTGGACAGTAGATTCTTAAATTCAGTCACTTCGCAGTGTGGCAGCGTGGCTTCCATTCACCTCATGGCTTTGCGGTATTTCGGGATCGCACAGTGAAGGTCTATCCGCGAACAACGTCGTGTCTACTTGGCACACAGGACCAGGCGGAGAATGAAATTGCCAAGAGGCCCAAGCCCCCGCCCCATGTCGCCCGATTCTTGTAACTTGAGATGTGCCACGACGGAGACAGAGATATGTGACATTACTGCCGATGCCACCGAAATGCTATTCCTTTTCTGATGCACCCCGTCGGACGGTACCGATGCCCCACACCACCCACACCTCCATACCGCACTCCGCCCCAGCCCATCCTGCATAACGAGTTCGGCGGGGTGGCCAACGCTCCTTCTCAGCTCAAATTGGCCATCAAACATTTCAAACTTCTGGCTGTTATGCAATTCTCAAGGCGTTTTGCAGCTAATGCGAGTTTATTTTTGAAATTAGGAGTAGTGCTATCGGTAAAGGTTGCAACTAGGTCGGTATGCTCAGTCGTCACATGCAACATGCTACAATTTAAATGGGCAACGGAGATGGTTTCTGGCTATTTCTGCTCAACGGTGCTCCTTACCACCACCTTTAGAGATGCAAGCATGCTGTCTGTTTTTATTTTGTGTTACAACACCAAACCCTGTGTTGAAGTTAGTAAGCATGTGATTCCACTGAGCAGCACATCGATTGCAGTTGGTGCGGCAGTCTCAGTGCGCTGTGGAAAAAAATTGCTCCTGATGCAGCCAACAATCAATACATGGCCGCTGCTCGGACGAATTCGAAACACGGTCTGAAGTTTGGAGGAGAAACTCGGGCTGCATTTTCGGCAAAAGTTCGCAACAATAGGTTTTCCTTTAGCTGAACCAACTCATCGTGCATCATGCGCACACCGTGGTTCAACGCGTGGCGAAGAAAGCCCCCCCTCCCCAAACATCAGTTTCCAGAGGTTGAAATACAACAAACGCATCACCTATGGCGCACCTGTAACTGCGTATGTGCGCACAACAAAAGTGCCAAGATTTGAGGGCGCCGTGAAGTTGATGCGTCCCTGGCCATCCGCTTCCGTGGAAATGAACTCGAACAATGGAGTCGTCTGAAACTCGCTCTCCAGTCTCACCGCAGGATCCGACTGAGACGCGGCGCGAACACGAAGAGATGGGCCACCAGATGGGCCACTGGGTGGCTGAGGTTGATTCATGACGCGCCCCAGTAGAGCCAATCCTTGCGGCAACCCCGGAGGTGGGATGGTCAGGGAGTCCGTATTCCTTTCCAAAAGGTACTCATCTGGTTTGTTGAATAAATAGTCCTGAAACGATCACCAATTATTGTAGGTTATGCCCAGAAATGCTATTGCAGAAAAAATTGCCTGCATGATGGAGCTATCATGTTAGTAACGGCATACCTTCGTTCAGTACACATGTAAGAACGTGCAGGCATCCCTAACTCTGTGTTGCCGCAGCCACAGTTATCTGGTAGGAATAAGAACAGGCAAAAGCAGGTACCTCCGATATATGGTACATGCGGTTGCTTGGATACTATGCGCACATTCATCCCAATTGTGCGCCATTGTAGTCCTCACTGACTTTCATAAGGGGTGTTAAAATTTCGCGACCAACAAACCGGGATTCAGGTAATCGCTTCGTCGGTAGAACATCGTGGCATGGGAATGGCAATTACACGCTATCGTGACCAAGTTGGTAGAATTCGGCAAAAATCAAGGCTAGTCAAATATCAAGGATGTGCGCCTGATCAGGCTTGGTTTTTGCGTTTACGTTTACGTTTTTGCTTTTACGTTTTTACGCGTAAAAACGTAAATTTGCAAAAGGGCCAATTTTTACGGCTGTTTTTACGTTTTTACGGCTCCCTGGCACACGTAGTTTACACGACAAAAGTTGCCTAGAATGATCAGTCCTCCACCATCTGCAACACCCTCAACACAACGTCCACCTCGCCCTTGGCAAGGGCGATAATGACGTTCAACAAAAACTTGTCTTCTGCCTCTTCCAAAGCGTCTGGCTGCCACTCTCCGGACTCTGTAAATCTGCATGTACTGTCCTTATGTACACCAAGCAGTTTTTACGTTGTATTTACGTATTTTTACGCATTTTCACGCGTAAAAACGTAAAAACTATTTTTACGCGTAAAAACGTAAATACGATCAGTTTTTACGGCGTAAAAACCAAGCCTGCGCCTGATTTCACTAATGCAATTCAATATTTCATGGCGAAAAATCCGCGCTGAAGCCGACGTTTATCGTTTCAGTTACTGCATGTGTAGCATGGACACTTACCAGCCGGCCGACGTGAGACGCCTCATTCAGCCATGGATCGGCTGCCAGGCGCCTGAAAACGATCTCAACAGCTTTCGCATACACGTCCTTTGGAAGAACAGAGGATGGCCACAAGTGCAAAGTTTTGGCAGAGGACGGCGACAGCCTGGTAGAAAGCTCGGCGGAAAGGTTGACCAGTGGATTGGGGACCAATTCCAGAAGTGCCTTGTCCACGGCAATCACCAACACCTGTTGCACAACGTCTACCACTCAGACTCGATGATCTAAAATGAGCCTTTGTTGGCCACATGACGGAATTACCTCGTATTCCTTGCATTCAGCCCATACTAGGTCTTCGATATGCAGGTCCAGAGGTTAGAATATGCTCCGATTTCGCAATCAGATATTCAAGACTCATGCAGAGCTTACCCATGTAAGTTTCCTCCAAAAGGCATTGCTTTGTTATCAATAGAATATTATAACATAGACGCAATCCACTTGCCTTTGCGTTTGCAGCTGCCTCTCTGTGCTTGCATGAAAAGCTCCAACCTGCATTTGGGTCCCCCTTGCACTTTGATACAAGTACTTGCACAGTGGCATTTTCTCCAGGGGCGATTGCAACTGGCTGCTCTTCCAAGGCGACAGTTGCAGAAGGGTCCGCAGGAGCAATCGTCATATTAACCTTCAATTCTCGAGACTGCAAAATAACACAATGCCGTGCAATGCTTGAAGGAGGAAAAGAGCGATTTTGATGAGTGCAAATCGTTTCGTAATTCCAATCATTGTACACAGAAATATGCCAACATAACCTTGAACTTTATCCTTTGATTTGCTGCACTTGAGCGTTCGGGGGACCCACCAGCTCGCGGATTTCAACATCGAATTGCTTGTCAAACCAGTGGGTCCCAAGAGGGTCGAAAGCCACAGAGGTCGGTACGTCCAGCCCCAGAGATGTTTGCCTAGGAATTGCGGCGACCACCCTGACACCACAGCCCCCCAAGCACCCTCTGTCCAACGGAATGGTCATTTTATGGACACCAGGATCGGGAAAATGCATCACCTGCAAGGCGCCAAAGAGCTCTCAGTTTATTGAATTTCGTGCTCAGTGGCATGCGCTATGCCACCAAAGGAGCAATATTGTAACAGGAGACCCCAATGCACAATTGCTGTACTAAAGCTCATACAAAATGCGTCGCAAATCAAATTCGTGATGCGAAATGGACGCTTCGATTAGGAGCATTCAACTCAAGCAGGCAGGGTAAAGAGGATATTCCCTGAGCAACAACAAAGCTCCAACGTTGCACTCGGATTCCCTTTGGCATTTCGCAGGAATAAACTCCACAATTTTGCTTACGTGCAAAATGCCGCAATTTCTGACAGCACGCCATTTCCTCCCATTAGGACGTTCACAAGGTACGCAAGTCGCGAGAATGCAATGGTTTACGGATACCAACAGAAGAGTAGCTACAGCACAACGTGTGATCGAAACTCTCATTTGATCATTTGGCGATCCAAATTCCCATCCATCTAGCTTTACCGTTTTCTCTCTCTTGAGATTGTTTCCACGCAGTACCAAAAACACAACATTGCGGAAGGGAACGTCTAGGAAAATGTCCAGGTCTGTTCCAAATTCCCCGACTACAGGAGACACGTCTTCCCGTTGACCCTGAGTGACAATGCGAAGTTGTGGGCGGGACGCCAGGGGCCTGCGGGTCACAACAGAAAGCCCATCATGTATTTGATGTGAATACCGCTGCGTCGCGGCTCTTAACACAACTAAATCCGACACGCACATGTGCTGCATATATATGGATCACGCTTGGATTTGAAATTTCGTTTCTATTCCATGGCCATGATGACTTATCACCGACTGGGGAGCTTCGTACTACATCAGCGCCATTTTTCGCATGTTTTCCTCTTACCAGGCGATCCACTCTGTCATATTACGTCCCAGCCTTTTGTTGGAACATATTTCCTCATCTTTGCCCTGGATGCAGCCGCGCAGGTCAAAGTGGCCAATGCTTGGCAACGCCATTCGGCATTCACTCATTGCCGTAATGTCACCTGGCAACACGCTCAAAGTGAATTCTCATCTCCTCAAACCTTCCCGTAATTGCACGCAACGCAAAGCAGAGTTTCAGAATCCAAGTTGGCATGGTGGCTTTGCTGAAGATACGCGTGAGCAAAGCCCGCTGACAAGAGATGCCATCTTGCAAGAACTGGAGTCCCCGAGAAACTGTGTGCACGCGCCTCAAGCAATCTCATTCACGCCTGCACGTGCGTGCTTCAGCACAATCAAAATGCCCCATGAAATGCTTAACTACGTTGGACACTCAACAGACACACGCAAGTGTAGAAAGGACAGCCGGACCTGACGATGCGGTACACTGCTCGACCAGCGTGCCTCTTACATCTCCTCCATCAGAGCTACTGTTGTCGATTCGCAAGAGAGATATCTCAACAGGTTCTCCTGAAACACTTCCCGAAACCACGCTGTCGACGAACGCCGCTACTCCGAATTCCACTCCAGGGATGTCTTTGATGTCCATTGACATCAACAGCTTGACGCTCAATTCATGCATTCGAACCCTGAAATGCAGAAGGGAAAAGCATCTAAGCGTCCAACAATCTAAGAATCTACGTCATTTGTAACAAAATATGATGGAGGGTACGTTGCCGGCATACACATCGCAAACACAGCCTGGTTTCTCAGATGCCAATCTACTGCGCTTTGTAAATGCGATACGCTGCCTGCCTGCCATAATCCTCCCTTTCAGCGTTATTAAAGCAATAGTTGGAACAAAGTTTCAAGCAGCCTCTTCCTCAGGCAAGATTGCTTTGGTAAGGGCATCACCATTGAGTCTGATGTTATAAAATAGCGCGGGATATGGAACAAAAATCTCCATGTACTCTCAAAGACATGATTCCAATTTCACAGATGCAAGGAGTGAATATACCAACGGTTGATCATGAACTACGTGTTCGTGTAACGCATGACTATATGTGGTGATTGGAAAGCAGAGTGACATCACGCAAAGATGGAGGAAGAATGGAAATATTGGCTACAATAAGGAATGATTTGTCGCACGCATTGGGACTTATCATCAGTATTACTCACCAAGTTCACACCCTCACAACAAACAAACTAAAGTTATGGAACGCACATTTGGGGAACGATGCCCTCTATTTTGCTACCCTCATTCAGCCCTCGGTGCATGCAATGGGTGTCGTGGCATGGTCCCCAAAGCGAAAGCATTTTAAGTAAAATATGCGTCTATTGTACTGTAAATTACGCTATTCCGTCGATAGATCACTCAAAGATTTAATATCGCTCCCTTGAGCACCAATGAGGGGTAACCCTAAAATTTCTGATCGCATCTCACCTCACGAATTTGCTCTCATAAATCCTCTCCCTTGTAGGGCCAATCCACACAGCCTCAATGAACACGCTGTCGTAATCTATTTCTTGCACGCTTTCCTCCGATTCGTTGGGTTCTATGGCGCCGCTCTCTGTTGTGTTGGAATTAGGCATGGCGAGGTCAATCGTCAGGCTCCCATTTCCATTGGAATCGGTAGCGATAATTTCTGTTGCACAACAGCATCGGTGAATACGGCCACCGGCGAGTATGTCAAACGGTAGCATGTCCCAGTTTTGCACACAACGCTTTCAAGCAAATTAGAGGCTATTTTAAAGCAAATTTAGCATGGAAAATCGCGATAGCTGCACAAGCAATGTTTGGATGCATTCAGACAGCTGTTCATTGCCCAGTTTTTCTCTATTTTACTCGAATTTTAAGAGTGCCTTACATGCATTCCCCACTGATTATTTTGTATGTTTATACAAGCTCGTTATCTGTTTTTTATGAACAGATTCCACAGTCTTGTGGAATACATTCAGAGCTTCAAATGCGTAAATGGCGTGCTAACGAGGTTATGTAATCCTTGAAAAGTACAAGTTTTGTGACTTTGCTAGGAACTGAGTGGACTTCACCCTCACAACACGACTGATTCACATTTTTGAAACGTCATTAGAAAGCTCGACAACTTAGCAGGACCCGAAGGATAAAGTATATATTGCATGCGATGAAGCAACGCAGTAATTTTAGGGTTGACAGCTCAATCGTATTTTCATCAAGGAGAAGTTCTCATAATGTTGTTAATACTGAAGCTTCCTTTTGCGCAGCCAATCGCTCTGGCACTTGCTGTATAAGAGTGACATCATAAGATATCTTGTGAACAAGGTGATTCAATGTTTTCCTACTGATCCGGCCACCTGATTTGGTGATATCGGGTTCGCAAGTTTGAAAGCGGCAGATACGAAAACATTACACAGGTCCAGGGAATTAATTTTCATACATATATTTATAGCTCAAGTTGCTGCCGCTCCATTCAAAGAGAAAGAGGGCTAAATTCTGTTATTGGTCAAGGAATGCACATTTGTGTGAACATAAATTCCTGTCACATGTTTTGCATCTTTGAAGATGTTGCAAAGCATTTTGAAAGCGCTCTGGGACACTCACTGGTCCTTTGGCGCTCTATCAGTTACACAAGGACAAGCATAGATCCATCAAGAATTCAGTTAGGTTATGGCATAAAATTTGACGTATAAACTTGGGCGCCGAAGGACGCAACCACCTTCGAATGTGTGTGGACCACGTTCCCACGTCACCACTATCTCCGCCCCTTGAACGCTCGTGCCAAGAAAGCTCATGGCCTGAACTTGGACGTCAAACCTGGAGCCATGGCGAGCCTGCAGGTTTCAAAGGGAAATGAGGGACGTCAATTATGGTATGAATGGTAATCGCGAATGTGAGCATCAGCGGTAGGTCAGTTTGCCACCAGCAGCGACGAAAGGTTGGGTATGGAGGGCGTCGAGCCGCCAGATTCAGTCCAAAGTCACTCAATTTCGAATCGCTGAGATGCGCAGTGGCAATAAATACCCAGAGGAGAATCTCCTCTTAGGAGCACTTGAGCGACAACGCGGCACCAGCAATACTGCAAAGCAATTTGCATTGCACCATATTTTCAGGCTCTAGCAGACTTGCCGTTGCCTTGTGCGTCGGAAACATGGTGCGTGCGGAACATGTGTAGAGGGCAAGGGATGCTGATATAGGAATGATATACGGTTGCTTGGGCAACGTCGAAGGCTCCCTCACTTCATAAATTTCAATTTAACACAATGGTCCATCAGAGAACCAGAATGTGTACAATAGTCTTTTCCACTGAACTGTGGGATTTTCCCGATGCATATCTTCGAGCAACAGAACTGCGTCTATTATTGACGCACACAACGAATTTTCCTATCAAAAAATGCTGCGTCTGGGATGTCCGCTATATCGCTCACCCATGTCGGCGTGATCAGCTTCAGTTCTGCTGTGTTTGGTCGCGGATCGCCCATGGTAAAAGTGGCGGAACTCTTAACACGGGTCTTCCCTTCTTCATACCCGTACAGTACAATGTCGTAAGGTCCAAGGTCAGCATTCTCGGGAATGATTATTGTAGCATTGAATGCTCCAAAAACGTCATCAATGTACAGCTCGACCTCCAGTGTCTTCTCTTTTGCATCAAAATCTGGATTTCGGTAACGGAGGCTTGCAGACTCGGGGATCCAAGGCTCGACAAGCTCCCCCTTTCTCTGGACAAAAAATCCTAGACACAACGAATAACACAATTTTTCCCGTCGTCCCTTCAGGAATTGCGGCACATTATTTCATTACTGCAAAATGAAATTCACCCGCCGCAATGGCATTGTAACATTGCCCGGCATTGGGCGCCATCACAGGCCCGAGCGACCCCCTATAAATTTTCCCCCTGCTCCATGCATACAAAAAAGCGCTGGGGTCCTCAACTGTCTGCTCAAGGCAACTGATCACATGGAGACGGTGGACTCAAATTTATCTGAAATCTAGGCTCATATGTCACGTATATGTTGTGAACTGAAGACTCATGAGTATGTGTGGATGGACGCGGGTCCATGACTTGTCTCCGCGGTGCGTGAATTACTAATAAAGAATCAGGTTACGTTGAGCGAATGTGTTGCGCCTACGACTGGACAAGCAAGTGCCATGTGACCGCATTCGAGCAAAGGAGGTGAATGAGGAATAATCTATTACTCTCTGATTTCTGGCTTGCATACTTTTTATCTTGTTTTCGTGGGGGGCTTTTAGGGGTTCAGTAGCACCTGTGGCCGCCACTAGAGGCGCCTTTTTCGGTTACATAGGTGGTCCCGGACGTGCCTCTGCTACACTGGATTGGTACGCTACACTGATCGATGCTGTGACGTCACGTCTATAAAAAAAGCAAGCAGGCAAGCAAGCGGCATGCGCATCGCAGTGGCAGGGCTTTACGCTATCCTTCTCAGCTCCTAATTGTGTCTCAAAACAAAAACATTACAGCACAGGGCGCAGCCGTGTGGTGGCTTGTCAGCCCACGTCCAGAAAAATTGCGCTAATTAGTTCCCCATTTGAGTTAGGAAAGCATTCAGATTCCAGGTGACAATGCAACAGTCACTGTTTTTCAGTATGCTTCAAAACTCTTGGTAGATCGCTTGGGATGGAAACTTTCTAAATTATTCGACGACATGGCGCATTCTATAGATGCAGCAATGCGCAAAAGCACAATAGCTATGTTCGAATAGATGCGTGAAACATACAGCTGGATTTTTTAGTTAACTTCCATGTTCGGTTAAGAATACTTTGAAATTTCAAGCTTATTTAACAGTAATAATTTTCATATAATATTTAACAGGCCCTGTACCAGAAGTTTGGATATCCTGTATCCAAAACAGGCGTACCGTAGGGTGAGCAAGGATAAGCAACGCCAAAGCAGGTACTTCAGGAAATGTTAATGTATACTTAACGCAAGTAAATGGTGCCTATTTAGGTGTTTTTTCACAAATTCTATAGAAAAATGTGAGGTAATGAAATGAAGCGTGCAATCTTAGTTATACTTAACTCATGCAGCCTCTGTGGCACATGTATACAGGTAAAGCAAGTGCGAACAGTTTTAAGAGACATGTGCTCATTTTCAAATGGCTTTGAATATTTTCTCACTCAGAACATCGATTTCAATAGAGTTGAATATATTCGAAAGTTCTTGCGCCAGCCTGCTCAATTCGCAGCTTGAATGGAAGTGAAAATTTCGCATTTCAATGTCAACATTTCAATTGGCGAAATTAGAATGTAGCTCGGGTCAAACTTATAGGCGTGGATCTAGTTGCTTAATTATCAAAAAACGCATCATGCGTTATAGGTACTTACAAAAATTTTCTAAGTCATAAGCACTACAGGGCATCCGCAAGTGCAATATAATTTGAGGTTTGATGCCAAATTTCCCATAGTAGGATGTGAATTGTTGCCAATCTCTAGTCGCATTCATGTATCAACTTACCGGCAATGTTCAGTTCTTCGCCTGGCCGCACAATTCTGCGATCGAGAACCAAAGTGCTCTCAATCTTGCGGCGGGCTTGACTGCCGGAGGAATCGTGGATGTTATCTTTAAAGAATGTCAGTTTTGGTCCGTTCCTCACCATGACGACAAAGTTGCAGTTGTCTATGCATTGAGGAATATCCAACTGAGCAATTCCGTCCTCACTGGTTTTGTTTTGGCCGACAAAATCCTGCAAACACATGGCGATAGCCTCCTTGTCAAATATATGGAGATTTGTTAAACGTATCACGATTATTCAAAACAGGTGACAGTACAAGTTCCTTTCAAAGCAAAGCTGTTGTTGAAGTGTCATTCTACTTCGAAAATGTTACATGAAGGGCGCACAAATGCAATATACTACTCTTGGAAGTCCATTTTATGCTTGCCAGCTGTCATCATCATCATCACCATAATCAATTTACAGAGCAAGGCAACGAGGCAGCGGTCAGTTTCCTATTTATAGATCCTATTTTGGTGCTTACACCCTCTATTTTGGTGCATGCACCCTCTTGCGGGCATTGAATTTCAACGTGGCAATTTAAAATGATATTTAATTATCAAAATGCGCAAATGTTAGGACGATTTTTCTGGAACTTCTCATTGCAATGAGCGTCGTTCGCCACATGTTTAGAATCACTAACGGGGTCCCAGACAATATCTGATACATAATTCACGCAACATATAGTGATCGGCGCCGTTGATCACAACAGTCTCTCCTAGTCGATGACATATTTAAGCAGTGAGCCATAGTTAACCACCAACGAATGCAAATTAAGCCTGAAGATATCATTTTGCTTTTCGTGCGCATACACGTAACAACAGGTCATAACGCAATCAGGCGCGAATGGGAGCGTGAAGCGCAGGAGGTCAGTGGTGGAAGCAAGCAATAGGGACGCTGATTGCAACGTACGCAATCTATCTGATGGAGATAATGCTTTAGCTTTCTTCAACAATAATAAAGTGCTTGCTTGAAAGGATAACCATGACTAAACCGAACGTACCAATTTCTTGGCTGTTTCGTTTTTGCCTGGAAATTTCATGAACGTGACATCTGCTTCTTCGATTGGCTGCCCGTCGGTGTTACGAGTGACAAACACATGGCCAACTCTTCTCGACGAATTTGGCTCATCCGAAATCAGGAATGCCACCATGAAATCAGATTCCATGAATAATCTCACATGAGGCAGTCGTGCGTTCCACCTGTACGCCAATATCAAAGTACTTTCCATTTTGCAGATGCTTAAGAAATTGCCACGGCCCTACAAGTGACGATTCTAATCATTGTAACCAGATGTACACTGCAGTCAGAGCACAGGTTCTAACAAAGACACTTTGTTGTATGGAAACCATTATATAAAGAATTTCGAGTGAATGATGGCCTGTAAGGCAATTCATGGTTCACTTAGAATGATAATGATTCTCCAAACTCATGCATCCGCTGTATTCTTACCGGAATGTACTAGCCCGACACCAATCAATACACACTTAATGGATAAGTTGAATTCCTCAATTGAAAAATATCGTTTCCCAAATGGAGATTGTGCATTATAGTATTATAATATACACTTATAATGAGAGGACATAGATCCGATTATATCAATGTTTTCTCCAATCGCTGGTGCTTCTTTGCAAACAGCCACGACAAATTGGTAGTTATGTCGAAACGTTGAAGAAGCAGATATTTGGCATGGAGTGGTACAACTTAGGAAGAATGCGTAAACATTACCAAGGCCCAGTCCTGAATCAGTCTGGCCACCCCTTTTCAATAGTAGTGACGATGCACGTGAATTTGCATGCCGGATACTAACAACTCATTAGTAAGAAGTATTGTTGTTTCGAATGAGCATGCATACTACTTCATATTCAATGATATCTTGGTACTTTTTGAGGCAGCGCCAGAGCGATCATAACATTTGTGACTTCAAAGGCTCAACATGCTTGCATTGTTGCTCTATTTTACATTACCTTAGACGTTAGCTTGCCCCATGGCACCTCATAATAGTATTGCTTTTCGCCTTGGCAATTCATATGCGTAACACAGATTATATTCGCGGGGGCGTTTCTCATGAACGATATATTATTTTTGACAGATTAATGCTACCTCGTATTGATGTGGTCGCCTTAAGAAATAGCGAGAAGAAAGGGGGGAGCATAATGGTAGAGAAACGTAACAGATAATAACATGTCAATCGTTCTATTTCTTTCCCAATATAGTCGCACCTTCCTCAAAAGTAACAAATTGCGCATGTTGATTGCACATGGCTTGGCAGTCTCGATGAGATGCTCTGACAAATTGCACTATTTTTTGTGCGCACGGTTGTGTTGGTGGGATTGCAAATCTGAAATTATTCTTGCATTCTCCATGAATGTTGATGAGAAGCAACACTTCTGTGCATAGATGTCTGTATTCGTAGAGCCAATCGATCTAATAGGCAGGCGCAACTCAAGAAAAGCATGGTTGACAGGTTGACAGAGCACTCTCGTGCGTTCGCACAAGGTTGCTCCCAGGCACGGGAAGCGAGGCTGCAACCAGATGCGCTACAGGACGAGTGCACCAGATAATAACAATCGCTGCAATAAAGTTCACTTCCCCGTCTTCATTGTTCCCATGTACATTCACCATAACATCGTGTTCACCATATTTACTTTTCACCACAAAAACACTACATATCTCACATCATATATCAATTCTTGTCTCACGCTCACAATGACAATATATGATTTTTTTGGCGCATATTAACTCAGTTCACGAAGGCACAAATGACTCGCTGTGACAGAGCACACATTCGACGCATGCCTGTGTAACTATGCAAATATACGCAGTTGAGGCGACGACCTGATTATTTAGTCACCATAACAGAATCAAGGTAGAGAAACGTTTTAGGTGTGGTTGATCTAAGTATGCACATATTCGTTCCTGCCAATCCGACGCCTTTGGTCTTGGATCGCCCTATAATGCCAATTCGCACCCTGTCGGTCCTGCGACAATTGCAAGTCCGGATGGTGCCAAGGTGTCCTTCATTTCCAGATAAGCCGTCCTGAGAGACCGATCTTCCGGAATGATGGCGAACGCATCTAACAACAAGTCGCCATATCAGGGATTAGTGTTGCACATCAGCAAGCAGCAGGTGTAAAAAGTAGACATGCAAAAGTGCGCTTTGTGATCGCTGCACTGTCTGGAGAATTGAGTACAGCCACGTGGTGTCCTTTGGCAATGCATAGAATTCATACTTGTAATCGCGCATGATGCTGCATCATCCAAAAATGGTTTAGTATTCAGACAACGACATGTTTACGTGAATAATATTGTGTGCCCTTTGAGCAAAAATATGTTACATGGGGCACCTACCCTGCTTGACATTAGAGCAGAAAATTTGGGTTGGTTCACAAAATTTAAATGACACTCCTTTTCAGGATCACTCTTGAATCCTAAGTTTTATTTCCATGCTGAGCCCACGGGAAAACCACCTGTATACCATGGTAGTATTTCAGCCAATATACCTGGAAATATCCAGCACGTGTTGCCACAAAAATGGGGAGCGGTACGCAGAGCGAGTTAGAAGTGTGTCAACAAAAAGAAAGTTCGGATCGAAGATGGTTAGTAACTAACCGGCGAAACTGTTTCGCCTCGTTCCATTCCACAGATAATCTGAAACTGAGTTGAACGAGAGTTGCGTGGTACCAACAGGTGAATAGGATTCCACCTATTCCTAGTTTCCTCAAAATTGATACTGAACCGCACAGCATCTGCAGTTTAATCATAATGTGAGCCTCACCCGGGGGCCCCAAAATCCTGCCGAGATCTCCTCTCTTCCTATCGAAAATCAGATACCCAATCTCCCTGGCCTCGTCGACATTGGATGGATTGAGAGACCAGGCCTTTGTTATGTACAGCGGTGGTCGATCCCCTCGGGCAATGATTGGAAATTTTCCATCCCAGCCTTGAGAAGTCTCCCAGTACTTTCTGCTCGCCACAGAAATCATACATCAGCGCACACAATTGCGTTAATTACGAAAGCGCCCAATTGAAAACTCAGGGAAGTGGTAGACTTTCAAGAAATCACGCCTTACATTCCAGAGCTGAGATAGGATGAGACAAAGCCATGAGGGAACGACGTCACGAAGTCTTGATCTCCCCCGATGAGGGGAAGCCCAAATCCATCCAAGACGTCGCTTCTGGAAGCAACGGACAACCTGAAAGAGATGCACAACGATATCAGTACAAAATGCGCATCGTTTTATCAGATGGTATAATTCGCGAACAAAGTACTTACGTCTCGCATCATCATCGTCATCATCATCAAAATCCATGGATTACATTTGTCACAAAATGACAAAACACAGCCCGTGCACCTGGTAGGCGATGATGGGCGTGGAAATCAAACAGATAGTGTTGCCAGAATCGGTTATTCATGGTCCCATATCGCCAATCCCTATTGTCCCATGAAAAGCAGTGAGCTGGTAAGAGTAAGGAAACCCCCGTGGATTATGTTCAGTGTATATAGCGAAGAAAAATCAATCCCAACCCTCATGCCCCATGTCCCACGCGAGCCCAGGCACATCGTACATATGCTAGAAATCGCTCCAAGATTCCAAGGCCTTGTGGCACGAGTGCAGAAAAGTCCCACGGAATTGTTGCATCTACCAAACGCCTCGCAGATTCATGGCATGTGAAACGGACATTTGGAAAAGCTGGACAATCCAAGAAAATATGTGCACGATCCTCTCGCCAAAACCCACACATGCGGCAAGCTGGTGAACCAAAGATCTGGCAGCGAAAAGGGAAAAGCGACATGGAAATGCATCAGCCAAAAAGTACGTCTCGCAGCATGTAACAATTATCAAAAAATGGACACATATGATGGAATTTTTCAGAGTACTGTTCGGAAATGCGATACAATACATCAAATACATGTAGATGTACGTTTTAAATGCTCAGCATTCGTTCCATTACCTGTATTGCGTGGCGGGTTCCAGATCCGCCCCCAGTTGGATGGTTCCCCTGTCTTTTGCAACCAACGTGAATGGAATCTATTCGATCCACAAACGGCTTCAGTGTTTTTGTCGATGTGAGAGGAAAATTGCAAGATACCTGGTGCGCGCTGCGGCTGCAAGCTCTAATTAGAAAATTAAAAAATTTATTCCATTCGCAGCGGCATCCATGTGAAGTCTTGGCAACAACACTCAAGATCCTATGCATGGTCCAAGTTTCGCTTACTTGCTCTTCTTCGGGAGGATTTTCCCAGCTCCATGGAATTCTTTTCAGCGTAACAGCTGACTTCAGGTCTTCCAGCGATGTATCCGGGTGAAGACCGTGCACAAGCCACATCCTCAGTCGGCGGGAGCTGCGCATGAGACAACGATCTTCAGAAATCTTTGCATATTATCGATGGCATGTCATTTATGGCATGAATTAACAGTTTAAAAATTCGCAGTTTGCGCAGCTGAATTCAATGGAAATTGCGTGCGCCTTATGATGATCTTGCAGCTCATACAAATTATACAACAGTAGTACACGAAACTGCCGCTTCAGTCCTCATTGATGCACTTGCCATCCACAGCGCCACTGGCAACGCAGAAGGTTTCAAATGCATTCCGCATCTCTCTTTCTGGGGCATCTAACACTTCATACTTTCAACTGCCAGTCAACAAAATCTTCTTCTAAAGAGGTGACAAAACATAGCAAAGCTTTCTGTGATTCGCACACTTCTCACCTGATTGTTCCGTATTCGGCCCCAGATGGAACATCGCTCTTGTCATCGAAGGACTGGAAGGCTCCAATTCGGAAAGGAATCCGAAAATCTCTTAAGCCATACAATTCGATGAACAAATCATGGCGTAGAGGTCCCGAAAATCTCTCATATCGCGTCCCTTCAGGTAGCACCAGAGCATGCCTGGCGAAATTCCAGACACCGGATGATACTTGGCAAGCTCGTCTACCTAGATTCAAGTGTATTGCTTACATTGCTTCAACAAACATCGCAAATGACAGGAATCGCAAAATTCAACTGCTTGTACTGCATTTTGCACGGTGGAAAATCCACCGAAACGATTTAGCCTTTGGGCGCAAAAAATGTTACCTCCTCCTTTGCTTCAACGATGTGTTGAGCTGAACGACAGCGCAGTTCGAAACAATTGGAGCACCCTGTAAATTTACAAAATGCACAGTTTTCAGTGCATGATCTGCAACACACTGTTCGCTGCATCATGGCATTCAGTCATTGCAACATGCTCCTGCGCTTGGGAGTGCAGCATGGAAATTTATAATGAAAATCTATAAATATCCGGATAATTATGCGCGCCGTGAATTGATGATACGCTCTTGACCGAGCTGCCCATTCAGCGCGTGCAGGAGAGCACTTAAAACAACATCCAGGTGGGGATCAACGCAATATAATATGTTGATTGATAGATCAGGAAAACCTGCCCAAGTATGTAAATCTCGGATCATTTGCACACTGTTCACCGCAAACTCTAGAAGCTGAGGGATGACACCAGATCCACCACATTTACAAGCTCTGTCACTGATGCACCCACAAAAGACTTTGGATACAGCCAAGCAGAAATCCGTGAGCCTGTGTGGATGGCAAGCGCAATTTTCAGTTGCAAATCAAGATATAATCCAAGGGCTAGAGACATCTAAGGAACGTGCGACGATCCAAAATTACAACATGTTTTGTGCATGGCGCTGTATTAATTATGCAGATATGCGAGATATGCGTTGCTGGTGAACAATATTCGTGTGCCGGCATTTTTGGTGTCATTATTGGTGCACCCGCAAACGCACAGAGGGCGCCATAAAAATAGATACCGAACATGCGCGTTTGCGTGACGCAAAGAATGGGTCACAAAAACGGTGGCTAAAGTTGACATACAAGTCCTTCTGATGCCATAAATTCATTTAGGCTGAGTTTTCCTGGGCAGCGACCTCATAAATGTTTCAATCATCCAGTATTGCACGCTGCGCTGCACATTGCATGGACGACGCTGATGCAAATCGTCCAACTCCATGCATTACACCTCACTTTCAAACCTGATTGAGCGATGGACAAAGTAATGAGCCAAAATACCACGCGCTCACCTCTTCATCTACTAACATTTCGCTCAGCGACACGCATTGCTTCACGATAGGCTGGATATCCAGCTTTTCTCTGGAATCATCGTCAGTGTGCAAGAAGTCCTTCTCTAACGAATCGAGTTCATACACCTGCAGCAACGCAAATTCTCATTTTGTTCATCAGGATTCCATTAAAAACTACCCAAGCATTAGGATGACCGAATTCGGCCTGCCTGGGTGCCAAAACAACGCGCCATGAAACAAAATCCCCCCGAGGGGTCGCTGTTTCATGCCGCATTAGCTTGGCCACTCATGTACAATTTCTGTGCATGGCGCTGCGTTAACTGCAGTTGCCTAAAAAATCTGCCTCATGGACTCACCACCAAAGCCTTGCGCAGCGCAGGAAGCTCCACGTTGCTCGAGAATCGGAGCGCCAGAGATCCTGTTGGTGCGGTTGGCAAAATACACAATCTGCAATACGCTTCCCCCGCAGCATTCAGAACAGCTCAAAGGTGAGCGTGCGTTCAATGCCGCGATTCCGAAATCGACCTCACTTGATGCACGCCAAAGCAGAATTGCGCAGCGGGAGCTGCTCGTCTGACATGGGGTGGCGCGCAGCCGCATGCCCGCGGAACTTGCACTACTCGAGGAATACGATGCATTCTGAAATTTATTGACACAACTTCAAAATGTGAGCTGTGGCCCAGCTCGCGCGCTTGGAAAGGGCAATTGCTGGAGACAGCGGCCATTTGCCATAAGCCGGACAGAAGATGCGACGTGATATCTTTGCACAGGCCCCACCACACCGCGCGTGGAATAGAACTGTTGACCCAAACTTGCCATCGTTGTGTCAAAGGAGAGCGACATCAAAGCTGCGGATGTTGCGCGCAAGAGCAGCGCATCCCGGAGTACATGGACACGCGAAAAGCGGCCATTGAGCCAGGATAATGCGATCAATCTTCAGAGGCATGAAGATTGCAACACACGATAGTTCAGGGTACTTTTGCACAGCCAGTATGCTGTCGCGCACTTGAAAACTAGCTCCCATGCATTCAACAAGAGAGCGCAGAGAGAATCGCATTATCTTCAACACAAATTGTCGAACAACATACACATGTTGTACCCACAGGTTTACTCATTACATGTAAGCGCACATCAGGCTCCGCGCCATGGCGGGTGCGTTCATCCACTCCTGGCTCACCATCGGGAGGCACCTCGGGAAAGAGCTCATCTTCCATGCCGACCTCGCTGTCCCAGTTGTCGTCCGTCGACCTCAGTGCGGTCTCAGATCCGACACCGGCAAGCCTAAAATCCAGCGACGACGTCCTGATTCGAGTTCGTGGGGGGACAGACCCGAGTGAAAATGGAACGCCTGTGCGCAAATTTGCGATAGAACAACGCAATCAGGGCTTGGCGCCCATGCGCATGGGAATCATACAATTTGCACTGGTATGGAGCAACGAAAATACTTTGTCGCGCATTGTATAATGAGCGCTGTGTTGTGGTTGTGTCAATTGAGTTGAGACCTGCTCCAGTACATGTCGCTCTGCTCATGGCACGGACAGCGCTCCGAAAGTATCCTCCAGTTGGTAATATTTTCAAAGCACAGGATATTCAAGGTTAGTGGCGCATGTGGGTGATGCAGAAGGTCTGGTAAACGGATTGCAACAGGTTGAGGGTTGGAAAATGTGGTGTGATACCAACTATCACTCAAAATGAACATGGCCTAATTGCTTCTCGGGCACTCGGCATGTGATTTATCAGAAGGAGGCAATTCCCAAAATATGCTTCAACGGTTTCTCCAACCTACCATCATATGTGGTGAGGTTGGTGTTCCACACGAGGTCCAGGTCCAGATCTGGGCGCCACGACCCCAGCGGGTCGAACCTTGCGATGCTGGTAGTCACCCACCGGAAGCGCCCAGGGACTTCTTCTTCGAAGAAGAAAGGCAACTGCAATAACCAGAAAATGTGCATTGTTACGTTTTCCCGCTGAGTTGCACGTTCGCCGATTGAACACCACTAAAAGACACCCAATGGTGAGGCTCCCATGCTTGAAATTTCGCAAGTCGTGAATGCCATATTGAAGGAGATTCATGCACGCATGAAAGAGTGAGGAATTTTGCTGCCACGACATGCTTGAACAAGACAAGCAGAAGCAGCGTCAGGGAAGCTGCGCCTGACCTACCGGTCACTTTCAATTGGACACCCACCAGTTCTGGAGGAAGATCGGGATCTCCGAAATCCGCGCCAAGTGCAATGACAGAGCGCGAGAAGACCACCTGCCAAAATTAACTGCACTCAATGGGCTTCTCCGTCCGCACAATGGCATGCAGGTTATAAACACACTGCTGAGAGTAGGTTTAGATGGCAGCAGCCGCATCTGTTGAAGATTGGGTAATTTTGAATGAAATCACTGTCAGAGCAGAGCAAGTGGCACATGCTATGCTTGGGTGCTGGCATAATACGTTAACGTTTGGCAATGCAGACTCTCCATATCATGTGCCATCTCAGAATCTCCACCAAGTTGATTTTGCGTTCTTCAGTGCGGCAGATTGAAGTCGTACGGGAAAGTGTGACTGCAGCTGTGTCACTCCAAGGGTGGGGTGAGCTTGGCGTCGGCTCTGAGTGCATCCTTCAGAAATCTGTTATCTGTGCTGCATGGGCGCAACTGTGCTGCACGAGTCGCAATCGCGCTATTTGATACTGACCGTCAAAGCCTGCTGCGATGACAATTTCAGGGATTGGCTCTTCAGATTCGTTGGCGTGGTGACCTCAATGGTCAGGGGCAGTTCATCTTCAAGAAAACCATTGCCCAGACAAGTCGTCAACACCGATAAACATATCGCGGCGCCCAGCCAAGACAGCCTCCGACAGAAACCTGCAGTCACCATAATACCCATATGGGTATTAGAAATATGCATCTTTCTTCATGGTGCGAAAATGATCTAGCCAACATAGGAAATAGCATATTATAGCGTACATGGTGTGCCCTTTTATGCTGGCAAGGAAACTAGGGGTGTGGTGATTAATGCATTCACATGCACTGAGATATATTTCATATTCGTTCCTAGTCCAAGTGTTCCTGAATGCGGCTCTTAAGCCCACATTGCCTGAGGGCGATCTTTCAACATTAAATGCAAATCGACTCTGCAAATAGGTGTTATTTTGCAGACTTCTTTAGTTTTCAGAACATTGAAGAACATCAGAATATTTTGATACTATGTTTTTTGGGTTGTTCGTGATTGGAATAGAGTGGTACGCGGAGCTAGTTTGGCTATCGCGGTACTATCTACCTTGGATGGCGATAGCCTGATCGATGGCGCCTCGATGGACCTAATGCGAAAACCGATATCACACACAGTAAATGCTCTTTCTTAGCAATATGTTCAACGCTTTGCTTGGTATGCTATACTGGAGGTGTTTTATGCTCTTCTCCTGATGATCGTTTTGCTTGCCTGGGCGCAAATTCCTTTTCTAAATATGTTCGCCGTCTTTTCCACGTTGCGTGGAAGGGCAGCTTGGCCAGCAATGATCTGGGCATTCGACTGGCGCTTCGTCGCCGCTGACATTACGGTTCAGGGTCTGTCAAGCATCCACTTTTGACACACATGATCCATGGGATTGCAAGATGTTCTCAGGAATACCAGCAGTCAAGATTCACTGGGACGCTTCAACTCCTGCACTAGCAGCACAATCCTAAACATCCACATGCATGTCCTGACAACAGGCCGCAGGGAACCCGGCTGGAGCACTGGGATGCGTGCACACAAGCATCGCTGATGATCGCCGGCAGTAAAGCTATTCAGGCAGACCCTAGCCGACGCTGCCGCGCACGATTTGGCTCGAATTCGCAGCAACGCCCTTTGACTCGTCGCATCGCGATTGCCGCGCCAACTTCCCTCACAGGGCAGCCAAAAGGGCAGCTTCTCATTGCGTTGCTGCGGCCCAGACCAGGGTCGTGAACCGGCGCCGAACAGCGTCGGATGGCAACCCTCGAACTTGGATATTGCTTTCACGAATCGGAGAATCGCCACAAGCGCACAGCAGACGCGCTCCGTTTCCGTGCGCGCATTTGGCAGCGCGTCGGGAGGGGTGACAAGGCACTCAGGCGGGCAGGGCGCTGCTGATCGCTGAGCGGTTGCTTGCCAGATTCGAGCAGAGGGGCGGTCGCTGTGTAACCGCGCAAGGGCCGCGCACCACGCAAGCTGGGGCTGGCGGCGCGGCCAAGGAGGCCTTGCCCCATGCTGTCACTGATCCGGAGCTCGCGCCTCTGAGCTTCAACGCAACCCAAATCGAAAGCGGTGGCTCCAGGGGAGAAAAGTTTCCGACGCTCCCGGAGCCTCAAGCGGACTCCGTTGCGACCCACAGAAGGTCGCGCAGAATGGTCAGCCGCGTTGCCCCTGTAAGTAGTGCCCACAGCTCCCCGAACGTCTCCAGGAAGTTCACCGCGAACTTCCCGGCAAGTGCTGACCAGAAAGAAAGCGCTCGACTGAGTTGTTCACGACTCGTCACGTCACGGATTCGATTTCACGGGTTGGATAATGTGATGGTGGTACTTTGCAACCGCTGCGGTCTCATATCGAGGGCGTAAATTGCTTTGCGTGGCTTATCGGAATCTGCCGGGCTGCGTATGTGATGGAAACGCGCGGTCTTGTATCCCACTTGCGCAAGCTTGTGCGGGTGCGATTGGGCGGACAGGAGCTGGCCATCCTTCCAACGCCTTGGATTTCCTCCGCAGAAGCGCGGTGTTCCATGTCTGCCCCACAAGGCGACTTGCTTGCTGCAGGCGAATGGCGCAGGACCCTTTCCCCGCTGGGCGGTATCCTTTTCATCAGCTGTGTTTCTGCTCTGATCCCGGAAGAATGTGTCGCGCCGGCAATGATGTGCTAGAGCTTGGACAGCAGGTGCGTGGAAAGCTGCACCGGAAAGCGCGCCGGCGCCGGCGTCCCGGCGCCAGGACAGATTGTGGTTTGCTCTTGAAGTACGATGAACGCAAAGCAACAATGCGACAATTTCGCGAGGCAGGAGTGCCCATAAAGACTGAAGCGAAATGCTGAAAACGTGTGAGAAAATAGGTTCCACAGTTCAAGAATTTCATAAATCAGACTACAGGCAAGCGCGGCTGGTGAATATTGTGCCTCTTATGAATTTCCCCGAATGGGTTCGGCACTGTTGGAGGTCTCGGCACTAGTCCCACCAATCCAGTACTGGGCGTAAGAGCGCGTGATAGCCATTGAACACAGGGATGCTTGCAATTGCACATGCAGGCATCCAAAAAAAAATCTTTGAGGATATTTTAGACCCGCAAACTGCTCAAAACGTGTTGCCTCGCACCCTCACATCCCCTGTATTGCTCAAACTTGCTTCACTCGTTCCCGTTGGTGAGCAGCTCCGTTGGTGCCACTCGCACATCGCATTGTTCCCAGAATGCATGAATCTTAAGTGCAAAGCGCTTCCGCTTTAGCATCACCGGAAAGCATGTGGCTGAGCTTGTCCAATGACGTTTCCATGCATGTGCATCCACGAAAGCGAATCTGACTAGGTTTGCCCGTGGCCTTGCAATTCTGGCCACTGCGTTCATGTAGGAATGGTTGGGAGCCAGCTTCAGGGCACTACAATCACATGCACAGCCATTCAGCAATGGCAAATGAGCTCTTCCTCATCACCGAAATCCGTTGATTAAATTTGCCATGAAATGGCGAAACACAGCCCTTGCACCTGATAGGCGGCGATGGGCGTGAAAACCAAACGAGGCGTTTGTTCAGAATCAATTGCTCATGGGCCTGTGGCCACACAATTCCAGAACCCCTGTTTGTACGCAATCCCTTTGTCCCATGAAATGCAATGGACTACCGTGAACAATAGTCCCCATGGAGTGTGTTCATAAAATGCAATGAAGAAAAACCAGTCCCAACCCTCAATCCCCATGACCCGCACGAGCCAGCGCATGCTGCACATGATTCAGGAAGCGCAATAGGATAATAATGCCCTGTGGCACCACCTCAGAAATGCCCCACTGAATTTCTGCATGGACATATGCCACGCAGACTCACGGCATGTGAGACAGGCACTAGGAAAACCCGGACAATCCAAGAAATGTGAACTCGGTCTCCCTGCCAAGAACCACACATGCAGCAAGCCGATGAGTCAACGATTTGGCAGCGAAAGATAAAATAGCGGCATGAAAATGCATTGGCCAAGAATTGACACAGAAATGCGATATCTGCGTGTAAGAAGGGCCTCGCCCAATCCAGAGAAGGGGTGAAAATCCAATTCACAACCAGGTCGTTGCGCCATACATTTGTCCTCTACCAATTGTGATTTTCCGGCGCGCTGCAGTATGTGGTCATGCGCCCCTTGATGGCTTGGGCGCAGTGGGTCACGCTCACAGCCTCCGCCTCTTAGCAGCATTTGTTATACCCATTCGAGCCGTGGGTGCAGAGGTTGCCCGTGGATGTTGCCATGCCGCCCACACGGGAGGCTGCAGCCGATTTGTTGCATTACGGGCGTGGCGTGGCCGGGGTCGAGGTGTTTTGGGCGTTCTTCGATAGCCAAGTAAAGGATTGCGGCGCTGGGGCAGCAGCCTCGTGGACTTTTGGAAATCAGGATGCCCTTTTTGGCGTTTCCCGTGGATCTCCAAGCTTGCACTCTAGCAGCGGGTTGGAGCTGGAGGTCATCCGTCTGGGCGTTGAGCTGGGCGGCATCCTGATCAGGAGGTGGAGATTGGCGGCGGAAGCTCGTTTTGTCACAGACTCACAGGCGGCCATTCTTGCATTGGTTGGCGGGAGGAGTTGCACAGCTACGGTGGTGGAGGCACGGCGCCTCATCCTAGGGATCATCGAGTATGGGTGCCAGTGCCCGGTTGCTGTGGGCGTTCCAATGTGGTGGAAAACGAGGCAGGATATGGCTTGGCAACTGCGGCAAGCGACAGTGTGGGGGCTGCAGTCGCTGGTGCCTCTCCTACAACTTCCTCACGGAGGGCGCCCAGACCCTCGAGCTTGAATTGCATCAACTTCTGCGTGTGCGCCAGAGGCGCCGTTTTCATGTTGCCCCGGCTCCGACGCCCCCTGGACGCCGTGCCCAGCACCATCGTCACCCAAGACGTCACAGTCGTTGTGCCCGACATCTCCCAGCAGCACAGGGCTCCAAGGTCCGGACTTGTATTCAGGTCTGCCGCCAACTGAGCAGCGAGGTTGAAAAGCCGGGAGTTGGAAGCCCGGCCCAGAAAGTTCTTCACCAAATTCCACTAACCGGCTAGCAGCACACCATCGCCAACCGTGAGACCAGACACCGCCACCTCGAGCAGCTTCTCCCGCGACGTCTGCTCATCCAGCGTCTCACCGAAACGCCAGCAGCCTGACCTGGTCCAGGGTGAGAGCCCCCAGCTCGTCGCGAGACACCACCACTGCTCCACCGCAGCCTCCCTCAGCGTCCCCACCACATTCCAAACGGCCCGGCCGGACCGCGTCTGCGTGCGTAGCTCGTTTAGCCAAGGGGACCCACCAGAACTTCCCGCCATCCCGACAGAAACCCTCAAAACGCCTCAAAACGCTTTAGGACGCCGTGAACCGCCAAGCGACGTCGCCCACAGCCTCCGTGGCTCCCCCACGGCCACCAGCAGGAAAAGGACCAAATAGAACTTTTTGTGAACACATATGAAATGCGTTTGTCAGTGTTCTGCATGCTAAGAGCACAAAAAATAGCCCAAACCCGTAAACATTGTACACGTTAGTACACATGTTATTTAACCCTTTTTGTCCTAGTGGGCCTAGCGTCCGCGTGGGGGAGCCCAACGACGCCCAGAGTCGGCTAGCTACTTGGCTTGAGGCTTTGCAGAGAAAGACACGTGCAGTGAGCACTTACGGCGTACAGACTTTCTCATCAAGAAAAAATTGCACCCGAGATTCGCAAAATTCATGCCCTCGTGTATTCAGCGACCGCTATCGGAGGTGCCAACGACCACTTCAAGATAAAAAGAAACGGTGCAAATAAGCCCAAAGATGTACGCTTCAGGGCCGACATTCAGCCTTTTCACAAGCACACCATTTTTTTCGCCAGCTTGGGTTGCTTACGTTTTCTAGGGGGCGGATTGGCGCACGGGCGTCTGCACGGCATACAGAGAGAACGGCCGAGTACCACCTATGATTTCGCAAAACCGTACGGCGGGATTCATCTTTTGTTTGCAACCAAATACTCAAATCCTGGAGGTTCAAAAATCAAGCATGGAGAATTGCACCCCACGAAAGAAAGATTGATGAGAAGGACGAAATGATGAATACAACCAATGGAACAAAATAGATGGAGCACACAACAAAAAAGAAGGGAAGGAGCAAGCTCGTTATTTACGCCGTAAACAGACCGTATTTACGTTTCTACGCGCGAAAATTAGTTTTTACGCTTTTGCACGTAGAATCTCTCAAAAGTAGGTAAATACAGCGTAAGTAAGGGCCCATCAACATAAGGACAATATATACGGACCTGTGGAGTCCGGGGAGTGGCAGGCAGGCTCGCTGGAATGGACAAAAAACGAACTTCTGCTCCAACCGTTGTTGCCATTGCAGAGGGTGGGGTAAGCGCTTTTTTGTGGGTTCTCGAGTGAGCGGAGGGCTGATCATTGTAAGCGACTTCCATCGTGTAACCTGGGTGGCACAGCGAGCAGCAAAAACGTGAATACAGTCGTACAATGGCCCCTTTTGCAAATTTTCACGTTTTTACACATAAGAGAGTAGACGCAAATAATAGGCCTGAGAAGGGTGGGGGGAGGAAGAGGCACCAAGTGACAGAGGAGGTTGAGATTGGCCGGTTTCCACAGATCCCTTTAATGGGCCCAATTCAGCACATCCCAGAAAAGTGGGCAGTAATGCGCCCGCTTTTGCCGCAAGCGAGCCGGTGCCGAACGCTGATCCCCTAGAGGTCGTCTCCATGGGAAAAATACCCATTTTCCATATTGTCGCGCGCTCGATGTCGGAATTCCCAACTGCAGGAATCTCATGCGTCGTACAAGCTCAATCCCCACTGTTGATGTGCTGCGCATCCTTTTGTGCTACGCTACTTGCGTTGCTGGTGTTCTGGCGGCTTTCCAGAGGCCCTAGGGAGCAATGCCATGTCAAAGGCCAGAAGATCCTTTCATGGTTGTTTAAATTGACATAGGGTGTCTGCGTACTTCGGATTTATCAGAGCGGACTGTCCACCGGTATTCGCGGCAGCGGCCAGATCGGTGCATATGCATCATTCGTATGTAAATCAACAGTGTTTGGCATGGTCGCTTAGGGCCTCGAAATTTGTTCCCGGCATGCGTGGCACCCACCCAGAATGGAATATGTGATGTATCATAGGTGTTTCGACATGGAGTCTTCTCAGACATCCGCCGCTTCCGAGATTCCGTACCGAACACGATAGTTGACAACAATCTCTCTCAATGCAGCCAAATAAGACGTGGCGCAAGCCCAAGGAGATCAAACAGCTAAGGATCATCAAAGCGACAACTCCCTAATATGTACAATCGTTAGCAAAGACGCTGTGTCGATTTTAGTACGCTTAGCATCAAACTGACGCTGAAAAGAGCCCCCCCTCCCCCATCATATTTTCATAGCATGGAAAAGAGCTTGACATATACTTGCCTAGGAGGGGGTGCCCTTTTCATGACATGTTTCTCTTTTCCTGCAACAAGCCTTAGCCCCCGCCTCCCACCCTCTCAGCATCAACCCTTACGTCGATGCCAGGATGACTCAACACCATTACCTAATATTGTCATGCAACTTTCGAGATGTTGTTGAGACAAGTAATAACCAGGATTTCATTGACTGTAGAGGACTTCGAAAATGGGGTTCTAAAAGCCCAAGGAGAGTGATGGGGGCGCTCGCAGTGACAGTATGCGCCTTCCCTTGAAGATTGAACGCATAAGAGAGGTGTTCAGCAACTCACAAGCTGTCCGCTACTGATCAGCTGCGTTTTGGGCATGTCCATTGGTTATGTCTTTTTTTGGCGCTAAGGGGAGGGGAGTTCAGACTTATGACGCTAACAGATTGTGTAATTGATGCCAAGCATACCCAATTCGGCACAATGCCTTCCCTTACATAATCGCTTAGCGCCATAGGTCTGGACCCCCCACCCTGACGTCAAATTGATGCTAAGCGTGCCAAATTCGACACAGTGCCTTCCACTTCATAAGTGAAGCAGGAATCTGCATTATTTGCAACTATACGGTAATATGGATTCCACTTTCACTCGCAATTCTACGATACACGCGTGTTTATTCTCCATCCGCACATAGAGCTAAGTCTCAAAACTAAAACATAAATGGCCATAGCATTCCCATGCACTGATGTTCGCTGGGTGCTGATTGACAGAAACGCCACAGATCTTGAAAAGGAACACACACAGCTAACCATCAGATGGTGCAACCGGGACCTCAGCATATGCCCATTGCTGCGCCTTCTTTCCTAGGACACGGCAAACGGAATATCGCAACGTTGGCATGCACAGATGTATCCGTAAACCAAGAGTGAATAAGCATTGTGTGCGACGCGTGGCCTTCGATGGGTGCGCACAGCTATTGTGGGACAATTTTCAGAGTACCAGTTCGTGCGATCTCACAGCACGAGACCTTTCCGTTTGCGAAGTCCCGATCTCCTGTGCCCAAGCGGCAACAATCCATTCGCCACATTCGGACATGGCATCAACTCCGCCTGCGATGGTGATTGTGCAACACACCCTCTTCGATGGTTACATTACTTCATGCAAGACAGTGCTGTACGTCGAAACTGACTCATCACCTGCCCCGATGAATAAGCCAAACATCCAGATGTCATGAGAAAAAGAGGAAAAGAGAAATGGCGTGCGGCGTATAGTCACTACATAGTGGCTGTCAAGTTCCCGTGTGATTAACAAGCATGCTAAAATGCACTGCACGACCATCACGCTGTGCATCCAGATATCACGAAAGAGAGATGACTGAGTGATTGCCAGTCCCCGGTGTGATACCCAAGCATACCAAAATACAATGCAAGATCATCAAGCCACGCGCCTTGAAAAACTAACATTTTACTATCATTCATGAAATGTTGAACTTGGAAATCCGAAACATGCAACTTGAGATGCTCATGACTCAGTGTCAACTCGTCAACGAACACCGACTGATGGCTTGTGAAGAGCCGCCGATGCCTTCTAACGCTGCTCAGCGAATGATCCACAGTCTTCTCCAGAGAACCCGCTGTCGCATAAGCACTTCCCTGTGGAGAGGTCGCACAGGCCGAGACCATTGCAGTTGCCGGGACAGGGCTTCGGAGGCTCTGACGGAGCTCGAACCCCATCTGCCCCAATCTCACTGCACTCGTCACCGCCACTTGGATCGCAGACCTCAAACAAGTCGCCAGCAGCGGACATCCCCATGACTTCAGGCTGCTGCTCGTCATAAGCCTGCACTGGCGGCAACATCCATTTGCCAACCGATGACGCAATGGCCTGAAACGATATGGCGTGTGTTCCAGCGCGAAGGTAGCGGTAGTTGAATGTGACCTGAGATGGCCGTGTCTCCTGCGCGTGCAGTATTGTGAGAATGCCATTTCATGTCAGTGGTGCCGGATACATCAATGCACCCACATCATGCCAGCATTCAACTAGCCACTAGTGGTAAAACAGCATTTGAGGGAAGAGTTGTGGGGATGTGCACGGCTAGGAAGGTATGCGCCTTCAAGACCTCTGGCGCCATCAAATCAACAATTCCCTACTTTGTTGGGCTCGCTGAACATTTGCAACTAAAGGCATTGCGTCGCACATACGTGCTGACAGTGACTAAGTCCCAGCAAACATTCAAGTGTTGTGCGTGGGGCCGATGTCCCGACTCTAGGAGCATAGCACTGGAGAATGGAGGAGGGGGAATGGATTGAAAAGCTTGTCTGCAGCACTATGAGCAATTCGGTGTGTAGAGCTACACTTACGGCAGCAGAATACGACCAGATGATTTTCTACTGGGGTCATTTCATCTGCGGGTTTGCTGCACTCGTGCATTCACCCCGACGTATTCATGTCTGGAATCTGCTGGAGCGCTGGACCACAACCGAGCAAGTTCTGCACCGCAACGACTGAGCGATTGCCATCAAGCGGGCGAGCAAGGGAACGATCAATCCAGGAAACAAAAAATAGGACAAACACGCGTGGCTGTAGTCCCATCAGGAAGGAAAATCCATAGTTTCCATGCAAGTCAACGTCTCCCAAAGATCCAGTTCCGATAAATGCAGCAGGCTGCTGTCTTGCCTACTGTCTTTTTCACCAGCTGCATGTGCCAAACTGCGCTCTTTGTGTCCAATTGTCATAACATGAGAACATGTAACCGAACTCACCTGTAAAGGGCACAGTGGATAAAACCAGTGCCGATATGAAATTCCCAATCTGTCTGCAGTGCACTCTGTAGCAGCACCAGGGTCAACCAGTGGATCGATGGGCTCCAGTCCACCAGGCATGAGGGACCGCACCACGACAGGCCCCAGGGAATCAGGCGTGGTTATCTGCACCGGAACACGTCATATTCAATAATACAGAAACCCGATCCCCAGCAAGATATTCAGGAGACGCATTCTTGCATTTCGCTGTCGCTCTTTCGGTGGTGTTTGCTTATCAGCCGTCATGAAGCAGGACGCACACTGTCTTCTGGCAGGAGCACTGGAACGCGCGGCCGATCGGAGGATCTTGACACTGCACACCGCCTCCTGCTGCACGGTCGCAATCTGCCCTGGCTATTGCCTCGCCAGCACATTTGGCCACATTTTTCCTCTTCAAACATAGGAAAGATACTTGAAAGCTTGTGCAAGTGTCAGCAAGGACAGGGCGGGGAGGTCGCAAGTCACAAAATAAGTTTGCGCATCGAAGACCGGACCCAATGCCGCGCAGGGGCTTGGCGGCCGTCAGTTGCATACTGCACCTGCAACGTGATGACTAATGGGGTTGCCAGGGGCACCCGCGCCAGAGGTCCGCTGGAAGGGGCATTGTCTGGCCCAGCCTTCTGTACAATCCTCTCCACAAATATCCCTCTGTATGTGGGAAACGGTAGAAGTTGGGAGGGGACGAACTCCAGTGAGGCCACAATCGTGACTTCGCCCGTGCCTTGAGTCTCGAACAAGAGAGGGGGAGGCGGGCTTTCAAGGGCAGAAAAAGGGGTCGAGGATTCCGCGATGGGGTCACTCGGATCGTCGAACAAAGCCTGGGACGCAGCACAGCATAGAAATGGGGCGATCAGGTACCTTCGGGCAAGTATCTGGATGTGTGCGCAGGTTTTTTCGCCAGTCGCTTCTGTGCAAGAGCCACGTTTGGCTTGAGGAAACTGTTAAAATTGCTGCTGCAAATTGCAGACAGAATAAATACAGATTCTGTACGAGGGGGAGCAGTCAAAATGAGGTGGGGACTCTATCCCACCTGCAAAATGGCGATTGACCCGCTGGATACGTTGAGCGCCACGTTTGGATCAATGCTGCCACTTGACAGGTCGTACTGTGAGAGAGCATGCAGAGATGCGATCATCGCCATTGCCGAGTCAGAAAATCCACCGTTGGACAGTCCTCCCCGTCCCACGTAATTGGCAAGCTTCTCGACCAGTTGTGTTGAGCTGTTGGATTCCACAAACACCAGCAAGGCAAGCGCCTGGCTTTGCAGACCTGTGCGAGGCAGGCATCAGAATATGCTCAGTGTATGCATTTGTACAGTAACAAGTGTTCACGTGCCCAGACCCATTGTTGCGCTTTCTGGATGGCAATGAGGGAAATAAATACTGTGCTTCAGAGTGCGGAATACTCTTCCAAGAAGAGTGGCGCAGCGAGAGGCCGTCAAAGTGGATTGCACCACAGGGGCAACTGCGATTGAATACCCCGCCTGCATGATCGGATGCGTTCACACGACATGAGGCATGCGGTGATTTGCCGCTCCGCCACCTACCTGCAGGCTGTGCCTCCCCTGGCCGTGCAGAAACGTACGCCGTGCGTCCCGCAACACGCATGTCTGAAAGGAACGAATCCACAACTGCCGCAACGTCGGCGTGACCAGGCTTGTCAGCCTCCAGCCAGGTCAGTGCGAGGTGGGCCCTGGCTTCTACCGACATGTTGCGTATGTTTCTGCTCAGTCGCTCGATGGAGAGGTGCTCGATGACAGTGGCCTCTGCGCAGAACGAGCTGTCCTGGCTTGGGCATCGTGGAGGCGACCAATCTGCGCCGAGGGTGAGTCTGCGCACAGGCGAGTATTATGCACATGAGTTCATTGCCTGGCGCCGGGAGTGAGAGATGAGCGGTGTACAGAGATTCCACGATTGCCAATGTCACAGTTCGCTTTAAATTTGGTAATTCCAATTTTGGTATAGAGGGGCGATGCAAAACTCCTAAATCATAAGCATTCTCACGTATCGTGAACGCATTTCCTCGGATTTGGATCACTCTCAGGCTGGCGAGGATGGCACCTACCTGGTCCATGCAAGTGTAGCGAGATCTATTTTAGATCCCAGTTTTGACAGAGACCGTGCGTCCTCGACGATCTGTCGCTCCAGCACTGAGCTCCAGACATTTGCCAACTTTGTCAGGCGTTTGATTCCGGAATTGAGCTCCTGCCAGAGTACGATACTACGGCAGTCATATAGACATTCACCAATGCGTGCCTGCCACATTCATGCATGTAGAAAAAACCTATTGCAGGGGATAGCATACTGTATCATCTTTCATGCAGTCCAGTCGGTGACAACAAGCGGCGACAACCTGCGTTCACTACCCCGCAAGTGGAACGATGAGCACTGAATCCAGACGCTCACCCTAACTTCTCCGTTGAGCAGTCCCACAACACGGTTAGCTGTCCAGATGGCATCAGCATTAAGGCTTGTGTCCACTCTGCTCGGTTCGGAAAATCGAGGTTTGACCCACTGAAGGCCCCAGATTTCAGATGTCAGATTGCTTATCTCGAGGTTCAAGGTGGCTTCTTCGAACGCAGAAATGGCTCTTGAAAATATGTCTCGGCCACTAGGTGTTCTCTGCTGTTCCAAACCGTACAGCCTCAAAACAGCTGGGATGGTGACGTTGGCCAGAGCCCATGATCCGTAAGGGACCATTGTCCTGCAGCACAAAAAGAGACATAATTGACTTAGTGCGCAGCACACAGCGTAATCTGTTCCCTGCGCCGTAATCCTGCAGCGCCTTTGGCCTATGCAATGTTGCGGGTCGCTTCATTTTACTAGCCCTTGTTGCATTTTCGTATTCATGATTCGAGAACCTTGAATTGGACGCATTTGCGCATGGATTGACGCGTTTTTGCCACATAAGATTGCAGCATGTGCAAACAAACCTTGTCTCCAGTATTCTGGTGCTCAGGTCCAGAACAGATGGCAATCTCCCTACGCCGGCCGCGACTCCTAGCGTTCCGGTTCCAGGCACAGCATCCGGTATTTTCAGGCCTTCTTCTGATCGTTCTTCCCACTTGTCAGAGCGAATGGTGAATGAAGTGGCCAGTTGCACCTCCTCCTGTTGCGCCAGAACGGGTATTGAAATCTGCAGAGCGTCGCTGTTTCCTCCGCTGTCTACAACAAAAGAAAGAGAAAGTTAAGGACCACTGTCCACCACAAATCTGTTAATAAATAATGTATTCACCACAGCGTTAATGGTCAGTGCTGCAGCGACTACGTGGATACGCAGCTAAGCACAGCTGCAGCAATGCACATGTGCTCACAACTAATAAGCCTTGATGGACGTGATATTTGGTAGCACTGGCGACAATGGCTTGTCGGGATTTACATGTCACGTTCATCAGCGGCATCAACAGATTAATTCCAAAAGTATGCAGGCTGATGATGAATATTGAACTCGTTGCACCAATGGTCATCAATGCTGCACCGGCCTAAATCCGGCCTAATATTATAATTGCGTGCATCTGTCGGAACGCATGTTCTTTTTCAGCCTTAAAAAGCATCCACATTTAATGCACACCTGCTTGTTCGTCGGGCAGCAAGTGCATTGCCGTTTTAGGTTGATAGTGAGAAAGATCGTATAATGAATGACTGGGAGCACATACGCCCATATCATACTTTTGTGGCACCCCATACAAACACCTGTGTGAGCGATGCATTGCAATGGTGCTCAACAGGATGTCAAGACCTGCGGAAGATGCAGAGGCAATGCTTGCAGTGGCAGTTTGTAGCTAGCAGGCTGTGCTAGGCTTGGCCGTCCAATCGTCATTTGAGTACAAGCAGGGCTACCAAGAGACATGTATCTGCACCGTAGGCAATGTTCTAGAACCTTGAAGATCCGCAATAGGAAGCGTATCAGTAAGATGCATTCTCGCATGCCCTGGAAACAGGCGAAAATGGAGGCTATGGATCTGTGCAGTGTGGTCACCTGCCCGAATCGTCAGGTTCGTTTCTCCGAGCTGCACGGCGGAAAACAGAAACCGCACCTCCACTTGCCCGTCTTCGTCGGTGAGCAACGTTTTTGCTGTGACGGGCGCCAAGCAGCTCAGGGACCCTAAGAGCCAGAGATGCAGGAAATCAACATACATTTCTATTTGGGTCGGCAGAGAGCAGTGCCAATAAAAAGATGCAATACGGAAATTCAATGGACCTACTTTGTGCGCTGGATCAAAAGCAGCAAGGTCGAGAAATGTTACGTAAATCCAAAAGTGACATGGATCATACAGACAGCAAGAGTGCGCATTCCTTTCTACTTTCTCAATGCGGCGAGACGCCTAATGCACAGTGCCTGGTTGACGGCCATACGCGCAGCACCACCTGATTCCACCGCTCTTTGTGCAAAGGAGGGACGAAAACTGTAATCATTGAACATTGCAAAGAGGAGCCTGGCATGCCACAAAATTCATTTCGTCGCCAATGAGCACCTGGATCGCAGGAACCCACTCCTTCAGCGCCCGATGCGGAATCTGCGGGTAGGACGGTGCCATTATCTGACAAAAATTCAAGAGCCTTTGAAGCTCCAGGGTCGGCGAACAGTGTCGCCACCACAGGGGAGGGCTTTCCCCTTGTGCCGAAGAGCGACACAATCATGCCGGCTTCGAATTCATCCCCGACTCGTACGATGCGTGGAACGGACGGCGTTAGAGACAGCGGCAGCCGCACGATGACTTCCGCCTCGCCCCCACCATGCTGGGCTTTGTCTACATCGAACAGAGAGGGGCGCCGTATTTAGATTGAATACATGAGGCATTCGAGCAATGCATCGGCCGCCAGCTCGCTGAAATCCGAGGGTAACGAATTCTCCAGCTTAGGGTATATTGGTGTCTTTGGCACCGCATTATCTTCAATGTTACGATTATCAACTGTACACATGCCTCCGCACAAGCTGGCAATCATATTGCATTTTCGCACGATGGGGCTCTTGTTCTGTCTGGAAAATAAACCTAAAGGAATACACAATGTATGGGCATGCTATTCTCCAGACAAGTTGCCTTTATTCGCCCACATTCAAGTCTGTCAAAAACTGCTCAAATTTTGACATAGATTTGAATGTCGGCGAACAAAGGGTACTTGCCTCAAACAGAGCGTGCCAATTGTGCTCAAGCACAACCAAGTCCGGCTTGCGTTAAGAGTTCACGTTGCAGCTTCGGGGCAAACGACAGGCTTGGAAGGAAGAAAAGCATAGAGAATTCGAGAGTATGAGCACAGGCCGAGAACATGTACACGATGTTCCTTCCATGAAATCTTCAAAGCAAGAAACCTCTGCAAAATCAATGGAGATAACTGCTCTACCCACAAAATTAGTTTGGAAGCTGTAATCAGACGTCACAAGTTATTTCCGCGGTATTGAAATTCCATTGTATCGACGCTTTTTTCGTGAATTTTGCGTCCGTACTAAGTCAACAACAATTGGGAGTAGTGGCAAGCCTATCCGGAAAGCCTGCTACCCAACCATTTGTATCGCACGGAATTTGAAATTGCAGGCTTGAGTCTTAGAGCGCAAGACCTTCCTGTATTTCCAGCGACAAGCTACATAAATCAGGTACTTGTCCTTCCGAAGGCCATGCGCATGCAGGGATATGTTCAACAACAGCTGGCAAAATCATATCAAAGAGCGTGTGTTACGGGGCTACAAGACCCGCATAATCCATGATGTACCTGTCACAGCGTAGGCGCGCACCACGAAAGTGCCAAGATTTGGGGGTGCCGTAAAGTTGACACGTCCCATGCCATCCGCTTCCGTAGAAATGAGCTCGAACAAAGGAGTCGTCTGGAATTGATTCTCCAGTCGCACTGCCGGATCCGACTCGGATGCTGCCCGAACTCGAAGAGATGGGCCAGCAGATGGACCACTGGCTGGCTGCGGCTGGTTCATGACTCGGCCCAACAGAGCCAGTCCGTATGGCAATCCAGGAGGCGGGACGGTAAGGGAATCGGCATTTATTTCCAAGAGGTGCTGATCTGGCATGTCAAATGTGCCGCCCTGGAACCAACACTCAATTTACTTCAGTTACAACTACAAAGAGAACTCGCCAATTGGTTCATGCATTGACTGATCTCCAATATTTAATTATTCAGTGAACACCGCAGAATTGTACTAGCCCCTGCGATTCTGTGTTCCTGGAATCAGCATGAACACATCAGAAGTGACTGTCCCCAGAACAGCCATCGCTTATGTCCTGCCATCCTTGCTGGTCTTCGGTAGAATTTGCGCTGCAGAGTTAATGTGATCCAATGTTGGCATACCTGAACTACAGCGAAAATTTTGAACATGGGTGCAAGCTTATACTGTCAACAAATCTAATACAAGAATGGAATCATCTTGGCTGAACACACCACGCTTCGCTGTCCAAGCTCAATGATACCATGGGCTTCAATAGGTGAACTGTTGGAATCATCATCAAAGGATTTTGCCCCAAACATTCGAATAGCAGAAATTTGGATATTCTTCGCCTGATTCCTACCAAAGAATCCACATCAAACACCTCGTTCAACCATGGATCGATTTCCAGGCGCCTAAGCACAATATCGACGGCTCTCGCGTAGGCGTCCTTCGGAAGCACACCAGATGGCCACAAGCGCGAGGTTTCTACGGACGAAAAGAGATCGGTTGACAGCGTAGAAGATAGGTTCACAAGAGCGTTGGGCATCAGTTGCAGAAGCGCCTTGTCCACCGCAATCACCAAAACCTGTTCCATAAAGTGGCAGATTGTCATTCATGCGCAATATTCTGTAATGGTCCTTCTGAACACCGCTTTCAAATGCGCTGCTTTTCATCCTAAGTGCTGCGCATGTGGAAATGGGGTGCATACCCAACAGACAGAAAAGGGGAGATGAGGAACGTTGCTTGTACTTCAGAGGTTGGTGAACCCTGAGTCCGCGCACTTGGCATTAGCGGTACACGGGAAGCTGATCAAACACCAGTGATTCCTGATCAATGTGGGTCAGCAAGTCTCAACGTCCATGATTAGTTACTTGCCTTTGCGTTTGCTGCGGGCTCTCTCTCGTTGCAGGAAAAGCTGGTCCCTGCATTTGGATCTCCCTGGCATTTCGCAACAAGTACTTGCACAGTGGCATTCTCTCCGGGCGAGATTGCGACAAGCTCATCTTCCTCACGAGGGGATTCTGATGGATTCGGAGGAGCAATTGTTACATTTACCGTCAGTTCTCGTGACTGCGTAAACACACCATTGTTCAGTGCCACAGGCCTGGAACCAGGAAAAACACGTTTTCTCTGCGCAATTCGGGATGCCGCTGCCGAGGACAGTTCCACCCTTTCCGCACGGCACGGTCAGTGTAGGTGTATCCGGCAGCAGCACATGTCCAGCATTCAAATGAACCCACCACTTCGGGGATGCGAATGTTGAAACGTCTGTCAACCCAATGGGTCCCAAGAGGATCGAAGCCCACAGAGGTTGGAACATCCAGGCCCAGCGATGTTTGTCTCGGGATGGCCATGAGCACTTTGACACTGCACCCTCCCAGGCACTCTCGTCCCAGTGGAACTGCCATTTTGTGTACCCCAGGATCCGGGAAGCGCATCACCTGCAACGCACCCACCACGGAAAATTTCTTCATGCGTTCGGTGCAGCCCACTCGCAAGCAATGCTCTGCTGTCAACAACAACACGTTTTATTTGAACGAAGCGTGGCGTCTGCAGTTTGAAGCGCACCAAGCAGCAGCGTATCCATTCAAGAAACCAATAAATTAAATAAATAATTTGCAGGGAAAACCAGAAGAAGTGGGCATTTTTCTGTACTTAATTGAACCTTTCCATTATCGAAACAGCATCACCAACATTGTTCCAAAAAATCTCCTGTTACGTTATGTCTATTGTGTTTGCTTGACGCAATCTTCCAGTAATTGACGGTCATACCATGCTATTATGGCAAATGCGCATTTACCATGTCTTGGCAGGAGCCCCGCGGAATTATTTGGACGTTTTGCTAGCCAAGATGAGTGCGCGTCGCAGGAGCAAGGATGCAACGCAACATCCCTTGCCACGCCAACATCAAAAGAAATTGACACAAACTTCCATTACCATTTTCTCTCTCTTCAGAGTGTTCCCAAACAGAACCAAGAACGTGGTATTGTGGAAGGGCACGTCCACGAAAACTTCAAATTCCTTTCCGAATTGCCCCACAGCAGTGAAGATATCCTGGTCCTGTCCCTGAGCGACAATTCGAAGGTTCGGATGCGACGCCAAGGGCCTGAGGAGAAGAGAGACCACAGTTCATGCAAAGCGCAGGCTATGCCGTGAGAAAGCAGATGCATTACTAAATTCCCAGAGCGCCTATAATCACACGTGCACAAGCAGGCTGTACGTCTGCGGCTCCAGTTTTATGTTTACGCTCTTACGCGCAAAAACAGGTACATAGAGAAACGGCCATTTTTACGGCCATATTTGGGCATGTTTACAGCTCGCTGACACGCTCAGATTACGTGATGATGTACCACACAATAGTGAGCTCTCCAGCACCTCGAGCACCGGCAGCACAGCGTTCACCTCGCCCTCTGGAAGGCAATGACGTCGTCGAGCAGAAAGTCGTTATCTGCACATTTCAGCTCGTCCAATTACCATTCCCCGGACTCCTTGAGGCGGTATGTACCTTCGTTAAATACATATGGCCCATTCTTACGCATTTCAATGCCTATTTATGCCTAAAACCGTAAGAACCAGTTTTTCGCGTAAATAGCCATAAATAGAAACGTGTTAACGCCGTAAAGACCAAGCCTGTCCACAAGAATTCCTTTGCACGCATGGAATTGACTGATGGGCCAATTAATTTGGTATCAATTGTATCAGCGCCATTCAAAAGGAAAGCGATTGCTCGTAGCTGGTTTTTTATGCACTGATTCGCTCATACCGAATTCTTGCAAACCACCCTGGGTACCTTTCTGACATATTTTGCATTACCGAAATCTCTAAAAACGAAATTCGACCTTCAAAATGAATTCAATCACGAGTTTCCTCATCAAGACCACACACATTAAACGTGCACCACCAATGCGCGTCAGAGATGCCCCCAAATATTGCATCTCTGCAAGCTATAGTCTACAAACCGCTGGAATTTCAGAAGAAGGTACATGATACAACTATTAACTCGAGCCATTCTGCAGTATATCACATGCAATCCTATATTCAGTTGATCTTGCACGTTGAAGAGATCTCTCTAAATGACCTGCAGACTTAAGACCAAGTTTGAGTAGATTGGCGTGATCGATTGCTGCACCGGTTGGTACATGCACTGATGACCCGTACAACGCCAAACTCAACATGGCATCAAAACCCAACACGCACGGAGTTGGTGAGCGGCGTGCAGCTGGGATTCACTGGTTTGGATTGGATCTCGGGGTCTTTTCATGCTCTTTCGGATCAAATTCTTCTCAATTTCCTCTGGCATGTTCAGCAAATACACAAAAGATTAAATTGACTGATATCAACGCAGTTTTCGACATTCACCGCGCAGTTAGTCAACGGCTTACTACGTTCTTGGGCGTTGAGAAAAGCCCAATGCATGTGCGATCAGCATTGCTCCATCGTCCCTGGGGCATTCGAAATTTTCACTCTCGGGTTCTCTGTTCTGTCATCGATGTTTGGTGTATTCCCCTTACCGTTCGATCCATTCCGAGAAGTTCTTTCCCAATTCGATGGTGGCACACACTTTTCCATCACTGTCGTCGATGCAGCCACGCAGGGCAAAGTGACCAATGCTTGGCAAAGCCATTCGGCAGAGGCTCATTGCAGTTATGTCACCTGTGCAGAACATTTCGGCCCCAGCTTTTGTGTTACTGAAATACTTGCTGTTTCCCGCAAGCATGTCCAGAAATCTCAAATATTTTGCAGTGTTTTGCAATTCGAGGCATTGTCAAGACACATAACCGCACGAAAGGCTCTTTAGTAGAGGCTCTGATCCAGTTAATGAGAATTTATGAAATAACTGCAGTGTCCTCCAGCAACGCAGCATGTTGCAAAACATCACACATGGAAGTTTTCCTCCAGGACCATGAATGCAATTCAGGACATGCCCCGCCACGCGGATCATCCAGAAAGGCACATGGGCGTGCAGTTTTCGGCACATGAGGGTGGGGGTCGCACCTGATGCTGCGGTGCATTGCTCCATCAGCGCGAGTTGCACATCACCAACCCCCGATTTACTGTCGTTGACCTGCAAGAGCGATATCTGAACAAGCTCTCCTGATATTGCTCCCGAAAGCGCGCTATCCACGAACGCCGCAACTCCAAATTCCACACCGGGGATGTCTTGAATGTCCATGGACATCAACAGGCTGACACTCAATTCCGACTTCTGCAACCTGAACGGATGAAATAAGATTTTTTAATGCCATGCAGAGTCTCAAGCTCGAATTTGACGCGACAATTGCAACCATACGCACAGCTTTCGCTCAGCATACCATCACCATCAACGTTGAATACAAGAGCCAAACAATGTTGTGATTGTACTTAAGGGCACCAGTGGGTATTTTGAGCATATATCAAGCAGTTCCCACCTCACAAAACGACTCCCAGATATTCTCTCCCTTGTTGGACCAATCCAAACAGCCTTGACAAACACGCTGCCAATGTCGTATTCTTGTATGCTCTTCTCGAAGTCCATGAGATTGATTGTAAGGCTCCCGTTTCCGTCGGAATCCGTGATGATGATTTCTGCAGGACATTAGGGGTCGGGAATCAGTCCTTCGCTTACGCGCAACTCCTAAAAGGATCCCACATCGATTTTTTCTGTTGATTATGGTTTCGTTGGACCATGTGTTGTGATATATCCTGATTTATCAAAGCTGCTGTAAGATGTGGCGACACATTCCAGATGATTGGTATGACGGGTGCGCAAATGTTGCAATTGCGCCACCAAACAATGAAAGTCGTTGCCACTGCCGCGGCAAAAGGCGGCATCCAGCACGTGGCCTAGCTCTTGCCAAACTCGACCCAGCCTGGTTCCTCCTTGAAGGTTGCCACTGCCATGGCAACGACGATGCTGGAAATCCGTGATGTTCTCAATCTCCGATGCGCCGACCTTCACTAGAGCGCAGAAAGACCAACATCCAGGACTTTGAAGGTTGGGTTCAGCGCGGGCTATCTCTCCATGGTTACTCTTTTACCCTTTCATGGACAACCTGCCTTGATTGATGCTTGAATCCAAGCTTTTGTGTGCAGCTCAACCCAGAAACAGCCCCTAGCAACAAATTCTTGCCCACAGTGCACAATCCATCGCAGCCTAGTGAGTCTAGATTGCTTCAAGAGACACGACTTTGCCCTTGTGGCCATCCTCCTATCCCTTTATCCTTTCAAATGCCAAAACAACATCAATTCACAATTAACATCACAATGGCCAATTCGCTGCTTGTCCACAATCGATTGAGGTGATGGCCATCACCATGTCTCCCACCTTGTCAAGAGGATTGGGAGGCTCCCACTGTCGCCCGGACAGTGGCGATGGAGGCCACAAAGCCGCGGCCCAGAATTTGGGCCCGGAACATCACCCAATCCTCCGGATCGAGCTTGAATTGTAACCGCAAGCCAAGGTGAGTCTGAAAATCAGGGCGCTCAAACGCGTTTTGTATTGTTGTACTTCTTTGCATCCAATCTGAACGGCGTGGATAGCCTTGTACGGGCGGCTTCGTTTTGCTGCCGCAAAGGCGTGCTGCTCAAACATTGAAAACGGCCGTTTTCACCCCGGCGTCAAACCGACCGTTTTCTGGCCAGAGGACCCTTGCTACAAGTATTGCCAAGTCCTCAATATTTATTCGATTGACCTATAATTTTGATAGTGTACTCTAGACTGACACGTTTGGGTGAAATTTCATAGAAAAATGGTGTGGGTAAGATGGATAATTAATGCCCCCAAATCGTAGGCGACAATTATTCTTGGACGGAGGATGTTCAACATTCAATATCTACACAAATTGGGCGCTTATCGCAGAGCTCACGTTGTGACAACAATGCATCGTTGAAACTTGTTGGTACCGCAGTATATTCATCCCTTCGCATAGTGACATAATGCTTGGATTTTTTTGTTTATAAAACAACAAAATATGTAACGCTCTTTTATCAAATTTTGATGAAGCAACGCAAAGGAAATAGCAATAACGATCTGACAAAAATTTGCGGAGCACAAAGCGCAACGGTAAAATTTTTTGATGCGGAAGAATGGAATATACTACGGTTATTCTAATATATCTTTTCTGAGCTGCTTTAAAGCAGAATTTCTGGACTGACGCCACTGCCGCTGTCGCGGACATGCACATTTGTCGTCCACTGGGATTGGATGCTTCAAGGCTGTAAGCACTCACAGTGAGTCCAGAAAGCTGCATTTCAAATGGCCAATATCGTTCCAGCATGCGGACTGCCTCATTTTATATTTCTGCTGCCTCAGGCTAGCTCAGAAAATGGCCATGCAAATTGATTATCTAGTAATCTGTGAGACAACTTGAACTACGACTCCAGCCGGTGCCACTCTGTGTCGGCAATTCCATCTATTGCAACGACAGCGTACATTTGCCTGTTGGCGGATATCTGAAGTGCTATTTCACTATGCGGTGGAGCGAGTTGTAAGAACACCATAACAAGCATGCATACGGTGAGCAATGCACGCACCATCGAAAGTCTCTGGGCCAATGTCCCAGGCCACAGTTATCTCTGCACCTTCAACGCTTGCCCCAAGAAAGCTGATGGCCTGAACTTGGACTTCGAAACTTGAATTTGGACGGGTCTGTCAGTAAACCAAGGTGAAAGGGGATGAGTGAATTGTGGAAATATAATGAAAATGCTGCCGTGTGGACGGAAAGCGGCGACAGTAAAATTAAACGAGTCTTCTGATATGGCGGCTACCTGAAATGGTCAATCCGACACGGGCAGCACCAAGTGGGAAATACATATATATGGACCTTCATCTAATCAGGAAGAACACTACGGGAAAAAGCTAGATTTGTGTATGACCGCACTTCTTCCAAAGAGGGTTTCAATTGACATAGCCGCAAGAACATGGATGCAACTTCCTCGTGCTTGTACCACCCACCTAGTTCCAAGGCTCAACGAATGCTGCGAATTGGCGTCTTCATCAGAAAGCAAATATGCCATGCAAAGAAAGTACTGCACCAGAGAAATTGCACCTGTAGGACTCCTTTCCATGCCACAGACAATGGTGGGGAATACTCTACAGCAGCAGGGAGGACTCTATCCACCATTGAATGGACTGCGCAGTCCTCCATTCGCAAAGACACTGCATTGTACACCCCAGCTTGCACTCACCCATGTTGGTGTGAACAACTTCAGCTCTGCTGTGGGCGGGCGGGGATCGCCGACGGTGAAAGAGGTGGAATATAAAACGCCGCTGTTGCGTCTGGCCTTGTCATACAGCTGAATATTGTAGGAGCCAAACTCAGCATTTTCGGGCACGCTTATTGTCGCATTGAATGCTCCGTAGACGGGATCGATGTTCAACTTGACCTCCACTTCATCGTCTTCAGCATCGGGATCTGGGTTTCCGTATCTGAGTCTTGCCGACTTGGCGCTCCAAGTTTTGACAACTTCCCCATTTCTCTGGGTAAGAAATCCTGAACGCCCAACAAACACGGAGAACTGCGGGGTCATCCCATCAATCATCGATGTGGTCCCCACCGTGAGACGAGGGCGCTGACACGCACGTGTACGTATCTGCGGAATTTCGCTCGCATCCATGTTGATATGTGATGCAATGCACATGAAGTTTCTGCAGCTTTGCAAAAGACATGGCAATCGGATGCTGCCAAACACCCTAAACGTTTTTGCTCAGTGCATGTCTCAGAATTTTATGCTGCTTACATTTCAAAACAGGGCAGGTATGCCCACCGCTCATCGATGCTTCAGCTTTCCTTGCGGAAAAAGATTATCTGCATGCCAAACCCTTTTCACACCATGGAGGCATATGATGCAAGTCACATTCTGGAGGGCACTCGCGACTACGAACCGCTGATCAGCTGACAATCCACTATACGGGAATGGCCCTGTGCAGAACGAAGCGATCTGCTTGATCCGCAGGGGTGTGCGCAATGGAAAACCATGCTTGCGTCTCAAACGATGCAATTTACGAGAGCAATTATCAGCATCTATGCAGTATTTCCTTGCAAGTTGGACTTGCAAAATATTGCTATAAAAAACTGAGTTAAAGCGGGCAGTCTAGTGTTCGCAGTGTATTCAACGTCGAACGCGATACGCGGCATATACTGAATTGACAGGCCGTCCAAGGATGTCTGTTGAAGAATGGAAAATATCGGTATCGTATAAACACGTGAGAAAATATGGTTTAGTGTAATATGATGTCGCGAAATAGGCGATTCTGCGTCAGCAGCTTCAAGTAATGACATCGGAGTTTTTATGTGCGTCGGGAACGGAGCCCCCCAATACAGGGTACAGTATGGAATACCAATAGAACCCATCCACCCACAGTTCGACGAAATGAACGCGCGCATTACCAAAAAATTTCATTTCCTGCTATTGCAATAAAATACGCATATCTTCCAAAGGTGAAATTGCATCTAATGTCAAGTCTTTTGGCTGTTTCAGCACAACAGACCTCATGGGATGTTTATGTATATGATTGAAATCTGTCAAACAAATGTCCAAAAGGGCACACATGCGTGGCTGTACATCCAGAGTCAACACTTTACAGCCCCGATTCCATTCACCTCGGGCATACCGATCTGCCGTAGATCCCTGACGCATTCTGTGTGCTTGGTGCATTATTATGCACATTCGCAAGCCGCAAAAAAAAGCCGCAAAAATACTTGTCATGCTGGCATGCATAAACGTTTTGAAATTTCTCGTACACATGTCTTTGGAAGGCTACCAAACCCCAATCGCACCAACAGACCCACTTACCGCCAATGCTCAGATCCTCGCCAGGTCTCACCAGCTTTCGATCCAGCACCAAAGCCCCCCGTGGCTGGTTGCTTAAGCTGAAGGAATAATCAAAGATATAAGCCTCAAAGAAGGTCAGCTTGTCCCCGTTCCCCACCATGACCACAAAATTGCAGTTATCCATGCACTTGGGAATCTCCAACAGCGCAATCCCTTCCTCGTTGGTCTGACTCTGGCCAACAAGATCCTGCGAGCATAACAGTGGGTGAAGATTCAAGGCAGATTTGCTCTCAGCTTGTTCAATCGCAAAGGTCACGGCATGTTGGTGCAAATCAGTCAGAATGCCAAAGGACAAGTTTTCAAATGCGTCAAGTTTCTTCATATCTATTGATATGTTGTTCACCTCTCAATGCAGTCACAGGCGAATGATGTAATTTGAAATCAGTCAATGCACAAGAGGCTGCCATACACTGCACAGCGATATGAGCCAACATGTCAGCCATGGCGTCCATTGCAATGAGCATCTGTCTTGAGATGCGCCCCAGCGAGACGTAAGCTACAATAGGCACACAGGACATGAGCTCCGCCGACAATGTGGTTCAGAATCCACGACTGCTCTTGTTTGCCTTCTAATTATAGCGTCAATTTCAATCGATAGCTTCAGCGCTCGATTGCATCACACTTTGCTGTGCTGTCGGCCATCCGTGTGCCTGGAGGCCACATCTTCGGGAAAAATGACTCGACGCAACGCAAAAGAGTAACTGATATGGTGCCAGATACGCCACTGAATGGAACATGCCCTTTGAAGCAATAGCGTACATTCATCAAGTGCCGTGTGAGTGTTTTGTGTGCAATAATTGCCACGTTTCAAAATGTCCTACCAGTTCCTTTACTGGACTGTCGTGGCCGGGAAATTTCATGAGCGTGACTTCAGCTCCTTTGATGGGCTCCCCATCGGTGTTACGAGTGACAAGGACATGACCCATTCTCCTTGACGACTTGGGTTGATCAGAAATCAAAAGCGCCACCATAAAGTCGGATTCCATGAACAACGCCTCGCCAGCCGACTCTTCTGATGCATTCCACCTGTCCGCAGACCGCTAAAGCCGTTTATGTGCAAGCGGCGGTACAGAATTTGGCGCCGTCCAGCTCTGCACAGAGTTAGGTCGCATGTACCAGTCGGGTGTGCACGCACGAAGCTCCAAATACCTATGAAATTGGCTCCTCTGTTTGCGCTGCATTCAGCCAGTCAGAACTAGCGGTGGATGCAATTTGGCTATTTGAACCCATCAGCCCGTGCAAAAGCCGAGGTAGTGAGACAACGTGTTCGGTTTGTAAGCGCGTGATACAGCTTGTTTTTGGTAGCAAGCCGTCACTGTGACAACTACTACGCGCAGGGAATGCGCAGCTGGCTTAGATTATTGCGAAACATGATGAGTGAGCTCACTGTTTACTCTCTGGAGTTCGTTTCCCTTTTCTCTTGTAGACTTTGGCGGTGCTTCCACTGGTAGAAAACGGCATGTCTGCGATGCCAACTGGGGTGCTATTTTGACACAAAGTGATGCCGTCACAGTGATTGCGACGGCATAAAAGTGGCTGCGATGGCATCAATTTGTGTCAAATGGCGTCGCAATTGGCATCGCAAACAGGCTGTTTTCTACTGGTGTTCCTGGCGTATGGTGGCAGGCTTGCAATTCATGCCTACATGCTTTGGCAAATGCCAAAGCATTAATGCATCAATGCATGTTCATGTCTAGGTTTCATGTCCATATGGACCGTATGTGTGATGCAGAGGCTCAACCACATCATGGAGACTGCAAGCCGTGTAACGCGCTGCAGCGGAGCGACCTTTTGTTGAATGGCGTTGTCGACAAGGTTGTGGGTTGTTCGAGGAGGCGTCGAGCCGACGAATTGTCAATGGCAATGCGCATATGTAGACGAAAATTTGGGTGTCCGTTTTTTGGTGCACATTTGCGTTTCAGCATGTGAGTGAAGCTACGGCGATTCAGATGCAAGCAACCAGCTTGTCCTTCTGGCGGAAGCAGGGGAGAATTTCATTGGGAAAGCTCTCTGCCGTTGTGGAGAGAGCCTAACATAGCTTGGCAGATGCAAGTACAGTGATTGCCATTCGTTTTGAAAAACGCATCAATAGATAACTGAGCAATCGTATATGCCAAGTGCGTGAGAAATGGGCAACTATGGGGGGCGCATCTTATAGCTGTGGACTGGCTGAGATTGGCGAAAAGGATGTATCCGCACCATGTAGGTCCTCGAACAAATGCAAGCCCAGTGGGTGCCAGAACGTCTCCCATTTCCAGATATGATGTCCTCAGTTGCTGACCTTCAGGAATGATACTAAAAGCATCTGAAAAACGGGAAAACAAGTTTAGAATTATAACCCTAATCGAAAAGAACCCACATCATATTCGTATGTCACAACAGAAAGAGCAACTTCCTGACAAAGCTGCGTGCGCTCAAGTGACTACCTGCATTTAAGAGAAAGGTGAGAACCTATTGATTTATGAAGATGATTGGATGACGTCAGTGAATGATTTTCTACATGCATGCTCATAATCTCCAAGGCAATACATCATAGACCAGGTGTGTATCATCATATTGCCAGATGATCAATGCGTATAATGTACGGGGGGAAATCAGAAAATCCCCTTGCAGGGGGTACAATTGCTATCGCTTGCGCCCCGACAAAGGACCCCTTTTAAAGGTGGACAAAACTTTGTCACCCTCCATAATGTTTTTCATATATATCCATGTTAATTTTCGTCCTGAACCTCACACTATCTTCAGTTGAGCCTTGTTGGTCAACTCACCCGGGGGTCCCAATTCATCACCCACATTCTCTGGTGTGTCTGGCTCTCTTTTCCGGAATATCAGGTATCCAATCTTCCTCGCTTCATCCAGGCTGGAAGGATTCACTGACCAGGCCTTTGTTATGTACAAAGGTGGCCGCTCTCCTCGGGCCACAATCGGCAGTCTTGCATCCCAGCCCTGAGTAGTTTCCCAGTACTTTCTGTGGGGCACAAAGATCGTCCGTCACGCACGGTCCAACATGCTGAAATTGAGGAGTCCAAAGAAGCGGCACAAATGCAACGAAGGGTGGCTTACATCCCATAGCTCAAATGGGAGGAGACAAAGCCATGAGGGAACGACGTCACGAAATCTTGATCTCCGCCAGTGAGAGGAAGGCCAAATCCATCGAGGACGTCGCTCCTGGACGCAACAACCAATCTGGACCAGAAACGCGCACCCAAAGTCAGTAGGGCAAAGCAACAAGACTGTCAACAGTCCGCCGGAATGCTGTTTTCGTGATACAAATGATTAATTATTGAAATGTTGGCTGGTAATGGCAACGGGGCGTGCGCTGTGGATGCCATATCTTGCCTTACCCACCTACCTGTATTGTGTAGCGGGCTGCAGCTCTGCGGCCAGCTGGGCGGTGCCCCTGTCCTTCGAAACCAACGTGAAGGGAATCTATCCGATGCACAAACGCCTTCAGTGCTGCGGCGAACGGAACGTGAAGGCTGAGGTATGCGGCAGGTCTCACAAAAGCGGACATCAGGTAAGTTCATGAGAGCACAGCTGCACTGCTGGGCGGTGGCCAGAGCTCACTTACCTGCTCTTCTTCGGCAGGGCTCTCCCAGCTCCAAGGAATCCTGATGAGCGTAATGGCTGACTTCAAATCATCCAATGACGTGTCCGGATGAAGCCCGTGCACAAGCCACATCCTCAGTCGACGGGAACTACACAAAAAACGAACAGCTTTTGGAAATGTTGATTTGCCCTATCGATCACATTTGGCACGCAGATGGCATGATAAGAGCCGACCTGGGAGTTAGATATGCATGGAAGAAATTCAATCATAGAGAAAACTGTGTCCGAGGGAGTTTGCTATGTTTAACAGATTAACGATACAGCATCCCACGCGGCAAACGCCACTCCATGGCAGCACGGGCATTTCCTTTAAGTAAGTGTTGACCGAAAATGCAATAAACTGCACTACAGAAGGGGACTCCATCATGTGGTTTTGACCAATATGAGGCACGTAATCTGTAAGGGAGCACATTCTAATACCGATTGCGCAGCCATCCGAGTTTCATGATGTATTTGAAATGGGCAATATCTCAGCACGCTCTTTGCCACCACATTAAGCAATTTTTTTCAAAGCGCATGTATCGATTGGAGTCGCCCAAATTAAATGCAAGATGACAGCCTTGCTGTTGCGCACCTGATTGTTCCATAATAATCCCCAGATGGTACATCGCTCCGATCGTCGAAGGACTCGAAGACGCCAAGCTGGAAGGGAATCCGAAATTTCCTCAAGCCATACATGTCGATGAACACATCTTTGCGCAGACGACCTGATAGTTCCTCGTATTGCGTGCCTCGAGGCAAAACCAATGCATACCTGGCAGGGCCCACGTTGCCACAGCATACTCAGTGCGCTGTTTGCCACAACAAACAAACTGTTTCGCCAGGACTGGGGGAGGACACGAGCGTTGCCATATCATATCTGATTGCAGCGGTAAACATGTATTTCTGCAAGTGGGAGAAAGACAAGGAAACTGGAAAAATCCGGACTTGGGAACGCAGCTGAGCAATTAAGGAATAAGAAGCCATTGTTTGAGATATCAAGCGCTTATCAAGCCTCAAGGATGCCATTCATGGACGCTGACCCAATTCAGGGATTCAGGCCGCGCGAAGAAGCGGTACCTCTTTCCTTGATCCAAAGGGCCGCTCAACTCAACCACAGCGCAATCAGAGACAACCGGAGAACCCTGGCAGGTTGCACAGGTTCGCTGTTAGGCTTTCATGTTATTGAAGCATACGTTCAGGATCCCCAATCCACCAATTTCAACTTATGCCTATACACGCAGGGATGAGCAATTGTGCTATTTGGTGTTTTGTGTGCTTTAATTTCAAATTCCAAATACACACAAACTCGACTGTTCAAAAACCTGCCACCGCAAGCATTGGTGGTGGTGCACAGAAGACACCACAGATTTGGTCAGACGAGTGCCTACTATTGTCAATTGCTGACGGACGTGACTTCTCAGATTGTTAAAGTTTTCTGTTTACTGATCCTGAAGGGGAGCAATGAGGCAACAGGCGTGGGCACACATCGAAAGCACAGCCCATCTTGCACACAGATTTAAACTCGTAGTCGCACAGGAATGTTATTGATCCATTTCTCTAGAGCATTTCTCCTTCGCCTGCTAATGGAAGTTTGATAACAACGTTCAATATTGCATGCAGCATTTTTGCCATTTCACAGAATGCTCCAAATGCTGGCAAAGCATCGCAATTTGGCTTGTCTGTGTCACTGGCGTAAATCTCGCAGCGACAACGAATCTGCAATCTTTCTAATACTTGCATCTGTGCTCTGGATTCGGCGTTTGTTGGTATCAAACTGCTGAGTCGTGGCACTTATGTGCAGCCTAAAACCAATGGAGTTTCTAGCACAGCATTTAAAGCATCCCAAGGCAACTCGATACAATTGTGTGCCTACAGCGTGTGGCGAAAAGATCCCTTGTCATCTCCATCAGCAAAATCATGTGACACTTGACAGTAGATGGAGGAAGATCAACGCTTGCGCGAAAGCAGATTTAAATCGCAGGCATTGCATAAGGTTTGCTTGAGGGCAACACATTCTTCGTGCTGAGCACAATCTGGTTCTGCAGAATTGAACTCTGTCAACCTCAGGGTCAAAGCGATTGCCAAATTCACAATGTGCCACACTTTTGATTGAGAACACGTTTTGTTCATTGCCCATTGTCATGCCCGTCACTATCCAATCCAGATGCGTCGTGAATGTGGCTGAGCGAAGAGGGACATTGTTAATGCTCAGGTCAGGAGATTACAGGGGCTTCTGCACCTCTGTCTCCCACTGCAGTTGCAATAGGTGCAATAGGACACTGGAATTGTACTTTTGGACTAACCTCGTCATCAATCAGCGTCTCATTGAGAGTCGTGCACTGTTTCACGATTGCCCGAATGTCTGATTTCGCTCTGGAGCCTGCGGCAGTCTGCGAGAAGCCCTTCTCCAGTGAATCAAGCTCATATACCTGCAGCAGCACACTCATCCTCAAGTGGTATTTATCGTATACTGCACGTTTACAGATACACTTGATATCTGTGCTCCCGCTGGTCGCACTGCTACATCACGGACTACTGCGATTGGGTAAGGCTATCCACAAAGGGAAACACTGATGCGGTTCTGATGGTGTGGTTATATTTTGTGGTTCACTGATGTCTTGCAAGCTTGTCGCCCAATACGCGAAGTTCCTACAGCTTATCGCGTGAACTTGATGCAGCTGCGTCTTTGCAATCGTCCACGGAGGCTAAGCTGTAGGCGCCCTCGCTGTGAGCCGATGTACATCTGTGCACTGCCATGTCCCCTGGCCTTGCGCCTCAGCGACAGCACATGTGCCGTCCATTGGCGGTCAGAAGGAGTTAACTCAAAATGAAACGTTCCATTCCATGGAATGGGCGCATCCATTCCAGAACCCATTCTGTCCCATTAGCAGAATGGGCAAAAGATGGCGGCGGACAGCGCCGGATGCTTGACGATATTTGGCAAGCGGCTTGCAATTGCTCATCGGCCTCCGAATCGACGATCAGCGCAGGCAACGACGGGAATGGTGTGCCACAGAGACCTGGCGACAGCCGGAAAAGCGAAGTGGCCTGGATTTGTGCGCGAAATTCGTTCGTACGGCAGCGCACTGACGATCGATCTTCAGTGCGGTGCCTTGGGATGTCGTGCGCAGCTTGTGGCGGCAGCTGGAGGTGCCCTTGGAGCATCTGTCGAAGGTCGACCCGGCGGTGGCATTTGAGAGCGTCGCGTGATGCACAGCAGTCACGTGCAATGGGGAACAGGTTTCCTTGCTGGAGGGGCGGCGAGGGGTCCTGGCGGCGCATGTTGCGCAGAACGAGCACGGGTCCCGGGTGCTTCAGTGCGGATAGTAAAGAGGATACAGTACGAGTCCCTATATAGCGCCCCCCCATGACATGGCCAAAAGGGGGGCGCTATTTAGGGCCGGGGGCGCTACTGTGTCAAGGGGATACCCAAAGCAACCGGTGCAAATGGTACCCTGGCCGCCAGTGTAGGGGGTATCATGGCCGCCGGTGTAGGGGGTATCATAGCAGCCAATGTAGGGGGTACCCTGGCTGCCTGTATAGGGTGTAACCTGGCCGCCGGTAGGGGGTACCCTAGCTGCCTGTGTACGGGGTACCTTGACCGCCAGTGTGGGGGGTACGCTACACCCAGCCTACTGGGTCCATACCGGCTTTTGGGGCCAGCGACTGTCGCGGTGCCGAAGTCGCGGGCGCTGGGGCCTGTCGCAGTGACACGAAGCACTACGGAGTCGCTAAACTTAGACAGGTTGCTAAATAGGGGTCGCTAAACCGGAACCTCGTACTAGTTTGAGGTCTCACTACGCAACAAAACTGCATAAAGTACTACATGAATGGTGACAAGCCAAAAAAGGGGGCGCTATTGGGGGCCGGAGGCGCTATTGGGGGGGCGCTATATAGGGACCCTTACTGTACCTGACCGGTGATCGAACCGGGCATCTCTGATAGGGTGTCCCCTACCAAAACATCCGGCCAGGTATAAGGAAGAGGGTGGTCGAACAACTTAAGTACCATTCCAGCCAACATCGGGGTCAGAGGCGCACTGCCGCAAACCCGTCAGAACATTCGCAGTCTCATCGCACAAAACTGTATACTGTGCTTGTGTGCTGTGCCGGGATCAAAACAAGGGATGGCGTTAAGGAAGGGCGTCCATGGGCTTGATGTCCGCCCAGAACAAGCTTGCTGAAATGAAATTAGTGTTACATTAATGTTTTCCCCAACGCGGCAGCTGGAATTCCAGGAAGGCGCTCCCTCCTTTGCGACCCTAAATGAAAAGAACCATGCACTCACCACCAAGGACTTGCGCAGGGCAGGCAGCTCCACGTTGTCTGAAAATCTCAGCGCCAGAGATCCTGTTGGCGGAGTTAAGTCGAAAAGCAATCGGTTACAGATATTGTCGAGGTAGTAGAAGAAAGAATTGATATCCCATGATATCCCTACCGCCCCTACCAAAACTGGAAACCCATGTGACACAGGCGTTGTTTTATTTCCGTGTACCATTTTTCACCGCTGTTATTATCCCTGTGGTGTGCTTTTTCTATCGCCACAGCGTATTCATTGTCCTCGGAAAGTACCAAAGCCCAGATCAACACTGGCGAAGTCCAAACAAGACGATTCAACCTTTGAGATCACCAATATCACATCGCATAAAAAATATAATACTGTTGTGGCAGGGTGTTTTACCAGACGCCAGACGACGGATATGCTCCACAATCAGGACCAACTTCAATAGCGAATTCCACTGGTTGGATTTGATGAAGAAACAGAAGACATTTTGTCTGAACCCTTAATTGAAGGGGCACATGGCTTCATGCCGCGCACACAGCGGCAAAATGAACGAGTCGCATTGCTGAATAGCACAACGTTGTTGTAAAACACTATCATGCAAAAGTTCACGGCTCACCATCGGGGGGAACCTCTGGAAGGAACTCATCTTCCATGCCGACTTGGCCATCCCAGTGGTCGTCCGTCAGCCTCAGCGCCTCTTCAGAGCCAACGCTTATCAGACTGACAGTCAGGGATGGTGTCCTGAGGCGGACCCTTGGGGGCAGAGATCCCAGCGATAGCGGAACGCCTGAACACGAAAACAGTGGCAATCAGATTCAGCATGTGACAACGCTGGCATTTTGCGAGTGCTACATGTAGCACATGCCCAAACGGGCATTCTGAAAGTACGAGACGGCCTTCAAACGCACGGTGTAGCGAACCAGGCGACGAAGCGCCTCTTATCAGGACAAGGCGTCATCCAATGCATGGTACATTGCTGATGAGGTGAGCAAGTCTGATCACGAAGCATGAACGTGCTTTGCGAGGCAGAAAAAATGGTATACGCAGTTCCAAAAGGTTAAATGCGGGCAGGCGAAGTGGAAACTTCAACATTGAGAAGGCGAAAGGTTTGCACTGAGATCAAAGCGCTGCAGATGCGAAATGCCAATCCACGCATATTCCTCCCTTTTTCGCAGTTGGAGCAGATAGCGTTTATCTTGACAGCAAGACCCATTTAGCAAGAGTGTATTCGTTGCGATTTGAATTAGCCAAGACTCCTACCATCATATGTGGTGAGGTTGGTGTTCCACACGAGGTCCAGGTCCAGATCTGGGCGCCACGACCCCAGCGGGTCGAACCTAGCGATGCTGGTAGTCACCCACCGGAAGCGCCCAGGGATATCCTCCTCCTCGAAGAAGAAAGGCATCTGCACTTTGCATACGCAGAAGTTAGAACAGCATGCAACAATGCAGCATTTTAAATTACCTGTCAAATCTCGGTTGGATGAAATTCGCATAAAAGATGCCCGTCCTTGAAACATCATTTGTTGTAAGAACCATCTCTAACATGACGACTTCAGCTGAGGCATATTGAGACGATCTGTTATTGGGAGTTCCTGAACCGTCGGCAACGCTGCGTCTTGATTGCTCGAGCATCCGTGCCCTTTTTCAATTAATATTCCTAAACTAGGAACTCACCAGTTCCGGAGGGAGCTCAGGCAATCCAAAGTCTGCACCCAGAGCAATGACAGAGCGAGAGAAGACCACCTGCCACAAACATGCAGCCTGGTGAATCGCCTGGGATGATCATTGGGTACGTTACGCAATCGCTGCCAATGCAGTGGCAGGAATTGATGCGGTCATTGGAAACTGTGGGATTCCAGCTGCAGTTCATGTGCACGTTGCTGATAATCCACAAAACTTCCTGGAAAAGGCAGAAGTTTTCAGGGAAATAAATGAAGCAAGTCTGCCACAGCTTAATCAAACAGACATGAGACGAACTAGGCATCGGTGCCCAGATAACACTGCACCCGCAATCGCATAAGGACTTGTGGTCGCCACCGCTGAAATGATGCGGTTATGTCCCGTGATCCACGCATAAGTTGATACTGACCGTCAAAGCTTGTTGATGTGACAGCTTGATGGGAGAATTGACATCTTCTTTAATCAGACGGGTGGGCGTAGTGACCTCGATAGTCAGGGGCAGTTCATCTTCAAGGAATCCGCTGCCCAGACAAGTCGCCGCTAGAGCAAAGCAGATTACTGTGCCCAGCAAAGACCATCGCCAACAGAAACCTGCGAGCTCCAAAATATCTATATTTATTTTTCCATCGCTCAAATTTATCTGACATGGAATGTAGAAAGACACAAAGAAATTGTGCAAGGCTGAAGACAGTTTCAGGCGACAACATCCGAAAATCTGTTGCAAGTGGGCGATGATCTGGTTGCACCACTGTGAAATATAGTTGACAGAACATGGAGAGCATTGCTAGTGACCCAAGCACTTTGGAATGTGGTGTCATAAAGAGTTCATTTTGAATACATGACAATGCGACTTTACGATTGGTGATGGAACATCATGTATCTATTGGTGCTGCTTGAAAAATGGATTGATGATAATTCCCCCGAACAGCGGCTTGTTAGCAAACATGACGAACCATACACCCTGTCTTCAATGTTTCAAGCACTGCGCTTCAGATGCAACCGTTACATTTTTCAGCAGCCTTGTCTGCTTACATTTAGATTTAGGTTTACAGAATGCCTATGAGTGAATGACAGAAGCTGGGTGTTAATTGCATACTCAGCACTGCCATTCAGAACGCCGGAAAACAGGGTACCAGTTGGAGAACCTGTGTTGCACCTGTTGATGCCTGGCTTCCAATGCGTCGTTCCTACTTGCCGCTTTCCATTTTCGGCTGTGCGGCATGTGCCACAACTGCTTACGTTAATGCAGGTCGTCGGTCATCTCCATTAGGAGTGTTGTGGGCTGAGCGCAAAGGCCCATCATTAACTCATGCACAGAATGAGCCCCAGGAAGCACGCGGGGGGCGCACTGTGCTGCCGTAGTCGCTTCCACCATTGTGGGCGTGCAAAATGCTGACAGCACCTAGAATGAAGGCGGGCTGCGACGGCCTAAGCGCAGCGGCCGGCCGACATGGGCGCCCGTGTCCCGCGCGACTCTGCGCCAGCAGGCGCACGTAGGGGAATTCATGTGGGGCTCGCCCTGCATGGCCCGGAGCGATTCATGGCGAGATCCCACGACTGCCCATACATTCTGGGGTGCCGGTGGACGTGTCGGGAGCCGTGCCCATACTGGGCCCGTATCGCTCCACTGAGGCCGACACCACATCGCGCGATGTGAGCGTGCGCCGATTGTGCAGACGACCCTGTGCTCGGCCCTGAACGGCGTTCGGGTGCACAGACTTGCCCGGTATGCACATTGCCTCTGCCTGATCGTCGCACTCATCATGGATGCAAATTCGCCATGTCAGTTTTGGTCGCGATTTCTTTGCAGCAGTCGGTGGCGCTTCGGCGCCCATCGGAAGGCTGCCCGACACGGGGCACTGCGCCCCGCTGTCCTGCCGCGCGCGCGGAGCGCCGACCGCGGGCACGCGTAAGGGCTGCGCACCACGTGTGCTGAAGCGGGTGCGGCACCTATGGCCGCCGTCCCCCATTGTGCTTCGAATCCGCAGCCTTTCGACGTCTGTGCTGTGCTGCGGGGCAGAATCGAGCGCGCCCGCAGCCCAGCTCAAGCTGCGGAAGATTTTGAATGCCGGGGCCGAGACGCGCCTCCCCTTTAGGCGGAGAGCGTTTGCGCTGGCTGTCGGCAACAGACTGGAAATCAGTAGTGCCCCCAGGTATTGTGCCTGACTCCGAAACTTCTCCCCAGAGTTCGCGGCGAATTTCCACGTGGACACTGAAATAAGGCACTGTTGTACCCAGAACTGATTGAGTATTATTAACAACTGAATGCATGCAGAGATGATGAGGCATCAGGAATTGCATTAAGGGCATTGATGAACGGACTGAATATAAGGGCCATAACTCCTGTTGTCCTTTTGCCTCGGCTGTAAACCGTTACCGTGGGCTCGAGCGTACGATTCCCGTTCAGGGATCGCCACCCCTCGATCCTGCCTGCCTTCGTCAGCACGCTACACTTTCGCAGTGGCCCATCAAACCACGTACGTAATGAAGGGAATTGCTTCGGAGCGCGTTCCTGGCGGCAACGTGGCAGTTTCCGTGCCTGACTGCGAACATTGAAATGGTGGCAAGGCTCGACAACAGCAACTGTGGCAACTTCTCAAAATGTACGTCGCCGTTGCTCCCCCAGTTCACATTGAAGAATACCTACAGACATATGCCCATGGGCATATGATATGCCGCATATCCCCGTGGCCACTGGGAGCCGGATGCATCTGACTGTAGAATGCACGTGGCTCTGTTGGGTGCACAACCCATCGACCCTCACAAACGAAGGCGACGTTCTTGAAGCAGGTTCCTGGCCGCGGCGCCGCAATTTCCAGCTCCGACCTCTTGTACTCCAATTGCCGAAACATTGTTGCAACCACAACAGTACCGCTCGCCTGTGCCAGCTTCTCAGAATATGCATCAGCAAACGCTTCTTCAGGATCAGCCATTTTCTCGGTACATGTGCTGGAATACCCACTCCATGGAACCACCGGCCAGCAGAAGAGCATACTTCAGTAGCTCATCCCGTGGGGCACCGCTCATTGCCTACTTTCATACCCCACGGATCCTCACCGAAACCCCATTCACATGTATGTTCACTGGAATCCTGCGCGAAGGTGTGCTGACGGCGATGATTAATCAATGTTGAAGATAGCTGCTGCTGCCGACATCACTGCCCAAAGATTGCAGTGGGAGACAGTGTGTGTTGCAGGCAGGTCACTACTCTTGGGGCGTCACATCCCCGCTTCATAATGCGCCCACAATTGCGCAAACAGTTCATGCAGCATGCGGATGCAGAACATGCAGCACTTCAAAAGCGCATGCGCTGCAGCATGAAGTTGCCGGGCAACGGGCTACCTCTTGAGTCGATAGGTTTGCATAACAACAAGCGTAGGCAAGTCGGCGCCATAAAGAGGAACCCAGGAATGGGCAGACGCGCAACTACATTTTGGAGAACAGATGCTTCAACACAACTGTGTCTGCATGCTGCTGGGCGCGTCTCCGTCGGTTAAGTTCGCCGAGGACACTATCCTTGTGCCACCATTGTGGCGAATGGTTCTGAGCACCGTGAAGCATCCCCGTGGAGAGGACCTCGACAATCACGTTGAAGCATTCACGAGAGGCCTCACATTGAATGAGGGCAGGCAAGCCGTGTGCACAGCATGTTGGTCAGCGATGTGACATTGGAGCTCGTTTCGGACGTCCTGGAGCACTGCTGCAGCTGCTCAGGGACAACGCATGTACCGATGCCATCACGTTGTATATTCAGCTCTTTTCTCAGTTTCCTAGATATTGCCGTATATGCTACGCAACAACTCTCGACAAAAGCGGCAAAAACTTTCGAACGCATTGGTGGTCAGGCAATGTCCCACAAAAGTGGAACAAAATCCCATTAAAAACCTCCAGATTACCAATATCATATTTCATCGTATACAAGGCGTTTTATGGCTGCGTCTACATTCAATTTAGATGTTCGCCAATTTTCTGAACACCCAAGTAGGAAACCACTCGCTTCACTTTCTTTCAGTCTGACTGCGCCATGGCCCACTGCTTCTACGTCATTTGCTAACGTTGACATCCAAAATGGCTGTCCCCGGCGCCCGCTATCGCTCAGATACCCCCCATTTTCAACCCGCCATGATCGCCGCAGTGTTGGCTGCTCGTCCTCCTTGAAGACTGACTCCTTTCTTCACCTTCCGCACGATAGCGCTGCTCTCCACACTCACCTAGGACTGCCACGACCCGACTTGGAACCCAAGCAGCCTGAGGTGTAGCACCTTAGGCGCCTTTGCGTGCCCAATCGCATTGGCATGCACCACCGATTCCATCTTCCGTTCCTGCATGGCACTTGAAACAGTGTCTGATACAGCTGACCACACTTGCTGGGCCAATAAACCAGTCTTGCTGTGGCCCCACACGGCCCACACGCCTCCGCTGGCATTGGGATCTCCACTCCAGCCACATGCGTTCGCGTGTTCCAAACTCGAGAGGTGACGCACATTTATCCCGGTATCTGCAGTGTAGTAATTCAGAACTTGTGGTGTCTTTAAACTGGCGGTGGTGTTTGCAATGCAGCACAGCACAGTGACGCGATTGGCTATTTGTTAAATACAGCTGCTCACCCAATGACGCGGGCCTCAAAACCAAGGAGCGCACAAAGTTGTCGGTGCATTCCTGACGTGAGTCTTTCAACTTGTCCCATTGAATTCTGAGCTGGACTGTCGTGTCGTGCCTTCAAGTAGCACGACCAAGTACTGCTGGCACTGACACCAGGATTGAAGGGGGTGGAGCTCCATGTCAATTCGGCGTTGAGCGTGATTGCACACCCTCAGAAAACACACGACAAAAATGCCTAACACCCTGCGGGGCGACGACGGGGGGGGAAGATCCAATCCGAAGTCCCCAGAGTCTCATTCTGCATGCACTCTGCCGTGATTAACGCCGTGGTCACGCATTACTAATGCGTGACCAAATCGACACACAGCATGACCCTGGGACACGTCGACGTCCCCCCCATCTACAAGTTCCTTGGGGCCGCGACGGCCACAGCCCACCCCCCCTTTCGCCGCAACCGCACTCGCGCCGTGCACGAGCCATGGACCCCTCGCCCAAGGTGGCCTTCCTGGGCCTCGGCCTGATGGGCGGCCCCATGGCGGCCAACCTCGCGCGCGCCGGCTTCTCCGTGGCCGGCTGGAACCGAACGCCGGGGCGGCCGGGCGCCCATGTCGCAGCGGATGCCGGCGTGTCGGTGGTCGACTCCGCGGAGGCCGCAGTCAGGGGCGCCGGCATCGTGTTCACGTGCCTGGGCGACGAAAAAGATGTCGAGCAGCTGCTGGCGGGGCCGAACGGCTTGTGCCAACTCGCGGCCGAGGGGACGCTGTTCTGCGACACGAGCACGATCGGGCGGGAGGCCGCGCGGCGCGTGGGCGCGGAGCTGAAGGGGCGGGGGATGCGGTTCGTGGACGCGCCCGTGTCCGGTGGCGACGTGGGCGCGAGGTCTGGGACGCTGACGATCATGGCGGGCGGGGAGCGGGAGGACTACGAGGAGTGCCTGCCGTGCTTCGAGGCGATGGGGAGGGCGGTGCACTTGTGCGGGCCGCTGGGATCCGGGCAGGCGGTGAAGATGTGCAATCAGGTGACATGGGGGCGGTCGGGGCGCGGCGCTGGTGAGGTTGGATGCGGCTTGGTGGCTGGCGGCGTTGTCTGGGATTGTGGGCGGCAAATCGTCGTTTGGCTTGACCAATGCGAGGATTGAGATCGCATCATGAATGGGGTCTTGGCAATGAACTACGCGAGAGAGCAGATGCGGTCATGCTGGGATCACAAAGAGCCACCTTGCCTTGAATATGGATTGGATGCCTTGAATTCTGCAGCACCCCATGTCTGCAGGTATTTCTCAAGACAGTAGCTTGATCAAAGGCATTCTACTCTATTCAGCCGAAGTGTACAATTGCTTGAGCTCCACTCATACAATCCCAGCAGAGTCGACTTGTTGAGGTGCAGAAAAGACAGCTACGGATACCCGATACTGGAGTCAAAGGAACGTTCTAATCAGAATTTGTAGGTTGGTGTCCCATGAGTTGGGCAAGATAATGATCTGAAAACTTGACACTTGCAGCAATGGTATTGGGATTTCGTGGTGGAGCAAATGTGAACCAAGATTGCACTGCCATGTGTTCCGTTTTTGTGAAACTTTGGCCAGCACTTTTGTACCAGTTTTCAGCAGACTGAGTCTTCTCCAGGAGTACTCTGAAATCAAAATCCCTGGTTGCTCACACTTTCAGGACGTGGCCTGTGCTCTGTCAGCAAATCATGGTGGTGCCCTAAGCAGGAGACTACCATACTTGCATGCCCAGAAGAAACAGAATCGATTTCTCATGTCCTTGGTGTGGTTCAGGTTTTGATGGGTAATTGGTAGTTCCAAACGTGCAGAATGGCTTGCGCAACTAGCAACTAAATAGGGATTGGACTGGGCAGGTGCTGTTTGCTGGGCATATGGTGGCCCTGTGTGAAGCCATGCGACTTGCAGAGAAGCAGGGACTCGACCAGCAGTTGATAGTTGACGTCTGCAGCTCAGGGGCTGCTGGTTCATGGGTCCTGTCCAACCTGGGCATGAAGGTGGCATCAGCAGACTATGCACCGGGATTCATGATCAAGCATATGGCCAAAGACTTAAGGCTCATTGCCGAGACAGCAGCCTCTGTGGGCGAGGAGCTGCCAAACACTACACTTGCCTGGCAGAAATTCCAACAAGTGGGAGAGATGGACAGCGGCAAGGGTGGCGAGCTGGGAACTCAGGGTGTTGCCCTTTCCTATGAGAAGCAATGACGTGCAGTTATGCCATTCAGAATTGTATTGATTGGAACAGTCTTGGAGGGCTAAGAGAACCTGTACATTTGCATCTAAGGGTGTGTCAACTTGGCAGACAAGTGAATGGCTTAGTGGGGGTTTTGTGCCATGCGCTTTTGTGTAGAATTTGTTGGTGCTCTCTTGCCTTTTAGTTCCTTTTTTTCGCTTCATGAGACGTGATATTGGCCAATGCTCGAGAGCATGTGTTCCAGAGCACAGTCGCACCTTTTCACACCTTTTCAAGGCAGCAAGACGAGCATTGCCTGTGCTGTGCAGTTGAAGCGTTGTGTACAAGTGGCAACGCATCCAACACAGCTCACTGATAGGCTACATATCATCATCCCAAAATCCATGGCATTCAGCATATGAGTCTTTCCTATTGGTATTTCACCACGAAGATATGCAAGAAGCGACTTACTTTCGCACTTATAGGACATCCCAGGCCTCTGTATGTTCAGATGTTCTTATGCTTGGATGTGGATTTGAATGTATTTATGGCAAGTCCACACACTGTTGATGCATGACTGGAGCAGTGGAAATTGCCATTACATGAAGATGAACGCAGTTTCAAATGTTGGATGAGGAAGAGGCGTGAGTGGAGAACGAAGAGGGCGTCGTGTGGTGTGCAACGAGGAATGTGCTATGTAGCAACATGCTGTCCGATGGTGTGGGGTACAGATTCTGTGCCACAGAAGACACGACGGCAAGCACCACAGCTTTGTGCTGTGAGCATCTGCGTGCATGCTGCAATTGCATTTTGTGTCGGCAATACAGCAAGTGTGGCCTCTTATACCTGCTGCCACGTGTGACGATAAACCGCTTGGATTCTGGATGAAGATCATGCACCGCAGCATCAACACGCCTCTGCGCGGATTGCGGCGCTGCCAATGGCAATCCGAACAATCTGCGGCACCGTCCCCAGGACTGCCTCTGTCACGTGTGACGGGTTGCTGGAGTTAGCCCTCCCGCGGGAAAAGGCCTGAAATTCAGGTGGTAAAAACAGCTCCTGCCTCCTGCTCCAAGTGGCAGGAGCTTTGTTTGTCAACCTGCATCCCGTCAGTGCGCTCCGCCCTCCTTCACGCTAACCGCGCGCCTCGCCTCACTCCATCCACGCCAGGATGACACACTCCGAGCATTTCAGGTCTCGCTGCCGGCGCGGTGCATGGTGAGGAAGCGGGGCCTCAGGACCAGCCCAGCAGCCCCGCAGGCCCGTCGCGCCGGCCCGCGCGGGCGCCGGGGCGATGCTGAGAAGGTCCCTGGGCGGTACCCTCAAGCGGGCGGGCGGCTGCGGCCACGGGCAGGACGCCTGCTGGGAGGCGCTGGCGGCAGCCCTCAACCACGGCCTTCCGTGTCCCTCCCCCCACTCCTCCCCTGCGCAAGAAGCATGGACCGGCAGCGGGGCGGAAAACAAACCCGCCCCAGCCGACACCGATCCCCCGTGGGGGCAGGAGCACTTGGGATTGCGGACGCTGGATCTGCGGGGGGTCCGCCTGCGCGCCGGGCAAGGCGGGGGAGCGGAGTGGCAGGCTGGCGCGATCATCGACGCCCAGCGCGCGCTGAGCTTCTTGCGCAAGCTGTCCGCGGAGCCCCTGCGAGCGGAGGAGGATCCGGAGCCGGGCTGCGCGGCCAAGGTGGACGACGGCGGGCCGTTGGGCGACCCGGGTGACCGGGGGGCCCAAGGGGAGGGGGCGGATCCCGGCGCGGGCAAACCGTCGCCGGAGGAGTGCGATCGGGCTATCGACGACTACGACAGGCTGCTGGATAAATCGTACCGGTCGTCGTTTCCCGCGAGCGCGGCGCCGATAAGCGCCGCGGCCTCTGCGGCCGCGGGAGCGACGCGTAGGGCCGTCGTTTGGTGCTTTCGGCTGATCGCCGGGATGCCGCTGGCCTTCTGGGCGGCGCTGACGTCGCCCGCGGCCACCAAGGCGCGGTGGATGCGGTCGACGTGGAAGAGCGTGAAGGAGGGGGCGAGGCATTACTGGGTGCGTCGTGGGCCGTTGGCGATGCGCGGGGCCGACGGCGATCGAGTGCGCGCTTTGTCGTCGCATGGCGGCCGACGCAGAGGATCTCGCCTGGCAGCGTCTGGCTAGTGCGCTCGGAGGTTTCAATCTTGAGCGCGGACGCTTGTGTGCGGATCCGTTAGGCACCATCCACTGCAGTACATTCAGGCCTTCTGGGCAGCGGCGCACTCTTGCCCATTGACTGGGTGCTTAGCAAGCTGAACGCCGCTTTGCCAAGGGAGTCAGCAGGTCGGGTTGGCCAGGGCGATCGTTGTGTGCCCGCACTTGCAGTTCCACTGTGCAAGGCATATTGCTTGTAGTCTACCTTTGGGCATGCAGGGAACACAAATGAAAACCAATGAGAATGTGTCAGTTCAGGAATGGCGGCCCTAGCATGCGTCCAAGCCACAGCATTCTGCGAATGTTGCATGCAAGTACGTATTGTTTCAGGCGTAACAGGGTGCAGAAGGCAATGAAATATGAACCATCCTGCTGGCTTCCACTTTGTGGAGCTTTCGTAACTTGACCGTTGTGTGTTGCCTCAGGTTGGAACCAAACTGTTCGTGACGGAAGTGGGCATAGCAAATAGACTCATTTTTAAGATTCTTATGGGAAAGGAGCTAACCAGGTGAATTCAACCTCAGCAGCCACCCCAATGCTGGGGTGGCGTGTGAGCAGCTCAAATTCGGGTTGATGGTGGAGATCAAGCATTCATTCTGATCTGCAGCTGGGTCTCAGTGACCTTTGAGCATCTTTATCGGTCGGTGCTATTGCACCAACGGTGCTATACAGGAATGGTTCTCATTGGCTGGCGTGCCACATGACTAATGCAGCATTTGCCAAATAGAACCTGTGATATTGCTCCCCATGTGCATCTGTAACGATAGGTGCTATAGCTGTACCGAATAGCATCAGGGCGCCACTGCCATGTTCTGCATGAATGGCACTGGCTCCTTTACTGGGGTGCTACTTGGCTTTGAACGGTGCCATTCGTTGCCCTAGTAGCCCCACTCGGTGCCGAATAGCATTGGGGTGCTATTGCTCCCCAACGGTTAAAGTTGGTTTTTTCACATGCGGTCCAAATAGCACCACTGGGATAATAGCACCCACCGATAGAGTTGCAGCACTTCAGTGTTCTGTCATGGAAAATGTATGTACTTTGTCATTGCTTTTTGATCTGGAGAATGTTAATGTGGCACTGTAATATTGAGAAATGTTCCAAAGCAGGGGATTCCCATATTGGAGATATCAGATTTCTTCACAATCTGCATGGCGAGGATGCAAGAGATTTGTTATGTTTTCAAGACTGACATTAACTTTTTGTTTGTGCTATGCAGACGTGAGAACACTCACCTGATGAGAACAGTGGCCGACATATTCCGACTTGTGCCCATGATTATTATGCTGGTACGTGCCCATGGCACTGTCAAGAAGTGCATTGAGCTATAGAAAGTGGCACCTGTCCTTGAATCTGGCATAGTCTTCTGAAATCGTTTCTGTTGCTGCGATAGGTGGTTCCCTTTCTAGAATTTTTACTGCCTGTGGCTCTACGACTGTTTCCCAACATGCTTCCCTCAACATTTGAAGACAAGTTGAAAAAGGAGGAAGAAATGAAGAAGCGGCTGGCTGCAAAACTCCAAGTGGCACATTTTCTCCAAGACACTGTTGCTCTTATGGCAAGGGATCTGCGACAAAAACGGACTGGAGATGTCCAGGCATCAGCTGCAGAACTTTACCAATTCATGAAACGTGTGAGTGTTCTTGAGACAGGTGCACACAATGTGCGCCATGCCATTGATTGCCCGTTTTGAAGTGGTCAGCCTGCACATGCAGAGTGACTGTTAAAAAGCAATTGAGGTAGGCAAAAGTTGCACAGTACAACTGGATATATTGGAATGACCCAACAGTTTTGGTTTTTGGTGAGACTTCCTCCTCAGATATGACTCAACCTTTGTTATATCTTGAGCCGTCAAGGAGAAGGGCAGGGCCTATGCCATCACGTTGTTGATTCACTTTTCATAGATCCAGATGAAGTGCTGCTTAATGTAGAGAATGGGGATAACGCAGATACTCTAGATAATGCAGGGGGCCCATTATCTGCTGGGATGACATCCCCCTTGCGTTATTGATAATTCTTGTTGTTGCTTAGTGCGGCAGAACTTTGGATAACATGGGGGAAACGCTAGATTATGGAAGGGGCTCAAAAGCACAATAGGCACACCCCATCAAATGCAATACATGTTCGAGACATGAAAACCCTTTACAATGGTAGTTTACGTGTGGTTGTGTCCAACAGCACAGTCATCACAACACACAATCGCAGAATATTGTAACAGCACCAGCCACAATGCCACACACATAAGCTGCTGCACACCAATGTTGAACATAGCATCTTCGTATTAGGACATCACATTAGCAGCATCATATCAGACTTCAAACATGCTTGCCACACCCAGCTGCAATACACCAAATAAATTCTGAGTGTATACACTTCATTTGGTGTGCACCCCTTGATTCATCCATAGTCCAGCATTCCTAATCTTAGATCATATTATCTAAGTCAACTGAATCGATCATCTTACTGCTAGTATGAAAATCTAAGCAGTCCAACACATCAGAGAACCAACACCTAAAGGGATGGATGGCGCAAGGTGCACAAAGTGGTGTGCGGTGGTGCCACCACGTGGTGGTGAGAGTGAGTGGCTCCCCATAAGTTGCTTGGATGGGGGGCACTCCACCTCAAGTGTCGCGTAGCATGGGGTTATAGCGATGCACCCCCCACCCTCCTGTGCCCATTTTACAGATATTGACAGAAATGCTCAATGCCAGGGGACATTATCCCCTATTCTCTGCAGTATGTGCATTGCGGTCAAATGAGATACACCACACAGAGAGCATCCAATATTGAGCAAGTGTGTGGGAGACTCTTTCTGTGCTGTGAGAAACTGATGTAGAGTCTCTCAGTGTGAGCTGAGGAGTGCACAGCACAAGCAACACCAATAGCAAGAAAAACGTCCTGGCAGAGGGGGTGAAGGAGCAACCCATTGTCAGACATGTTTGAGGCAACAAGATGCATTGTATGCTGTTTCTGGGCATTGATTATGCATCAAATGGGAAGGGCTTTGTATGGGAGCACCTGCTTGAGTGTTTACTTGTGATCCAACGAATGGCTGATACTATGTTAATGTTTGTCCTTGTAGGTTCGAAGGGGCGAACCTGTGGACAACAATGACATCATCCGCTTTGGGCAGTTGTTCAATGATGAGATTACACTTGACAACCTTGATCGTGTGCAACTTGTGAGCATGTGCCAGGTGAGACTCTGCGGCAAATGGCTGTTGGCTCTCTGAAGATGTTGGCAGTGGTTCCCTCCATCTGGGGCATATTGGGGTGTGTTGAAATGGCCAAACTCGGCGGCTAGCCTCTCAGCTGGAAACAAGCTTGTGCATGTGCAAGAAGTTCACAACATCATGCAGACATGGTGTGCCATCACCAGGGTTACAGCAGGCCAGTCCCATTGTCGAATGGTATGGATGACCTGTTGTCCTTGTGCAGAATCGGTGGGTTCATAATTTTGGTGTTCAGGTTGGCAGATCTGGCCAACTGCAAACAGTCGGGTTGGTGGAGATCATTCTGGCAAGTTGTTAGCTGGTAGCCTTTCAACATCCAGCAGTACTTGTTTGAGTTTTCGATCTGCCACTTCAGCTGTGAACACCATCTCCCTCAAGTACTGAATGTTTCTACGTTGTCATTGATCTCATTAATCGCCCTTGTCCATCCTGGCAGGTGATGCTCAGTGACATGCTGTTTCACTGCCCACTGGGACTCTGCTTGTGACCCTTGGTTTCTCATGCTCCACAGTTTGTGGGCTTATCCCCTTTTGGCACAGACAGCTTCCTCCAAACCCGCCTGCGAGCGCACCTTGGCTACATCAAGCGTGATGACTTGGTCATTCGCTCTGAGGGCGTGGATGCCTTGACAGAAGATGAGCTACGCCAGGCAAGTAGAGCGCGTGGCATGAGGGCACCATATGGTGAAGGCGCAAGGGAGTTCATGAAGGCTCAAATGGAGGACTGGCTGGAGCTGAGTTTAGACAGGTGTGTTGAGGCACAGTCGTGCAGGAGGTTCAAGACCAGAGTACTGCTGTTGCATTCTTGCAATAGTACCATTCAGTCATTGGATCTTGAACAAAATCCTGACCAATGCAATGGCCAGTTGCATAGATTTACTGCTGGGACGAGTTGCACTGCAGTGCAGAAAAGCTGTTTGATCTTATCTTTAAATACACGATCTTGGAGATGCATAGGGAGCGTTGTTATGTGCTTGCAGGGTTCTGAAATGAAGAGCACTTTAGGGCCAGCCGGAAATGACCCAACACTGGATTGTGGTGCCCTGTCACAAGTGCAGCTGGGCAATGTGTGGAACCTTGATCTCATGACATCTAACAATCACTGATTTTGTTCTTCTGCTCTTCGTCACCTGCTAGGAGTAACTGCATTCTTTTTCATAACTTTTGACCATTTCTATTGATGCAATATTGTCCTCATAACAGAGGTGTGCATGCTGCTTCCATGAATTGCTATAACCGAAACTGGAACACATTTTGGCCATTGAATGTCATTGAAATCAAAATGTTTTTTACACCAGCTGGGTGCAAACAATATTCACATGTAGTTGGCCTTTACCACCGTTTGGGCCTTGTGGGAGCACTGTGGTGCATAGTGTGGACCCCACACACAATGGCATGTGTGCTCTGACCAAAGGTTGTCACACTGCAACTCCCTGGTGACCACCAAACACCAAAACCAATGGTCAGTTTGGTATGCTGTTGCGTCGCTCCCATGCAACCTATCACAGGAGTGGCATGGGAGAACACTCCATCAATGGCAAGAGCTTGCATGTTCCAGAGCACATCAGACACCAGACCGTGCGCTGTCAAAAGCCACAAACTGAGAACAGTGATATGACACATGTCACATTGACAAGACTGTGGGACTGACCGCGTGTAGGGCACTGCCATCCTCACTTCTGCTGCTGTCTCGCACATTCACAGTCACATTGCCCATTGTGGGCATGGAGAAGAAGAAGGCTGTGGAACTGGAAAGCTTCAAAAACACACTGTCAACACTTCCTGATTTTGTCACAGAAGATGTGGCCATGGAGGTCCTACGAGATGAGTAAGTACAGAAGTTAGCGATGGTGGCTTGCTGTCGACCATCAGATTTGGGCGCTGTTTCAGCATCGTTCTTCAGCAGTGGCAGTGAGATTAGCAAAGCGTTTGGCCATGTTATATGCAGTGTTGTATTCATCCTTAAGTCCCCATTGCATTCATTGCTGGATGCATTGGTGTCTGTGGCTTTGAAGGCACCTTGCGGCTTGAATCCCAGGGTCGTGTGCCGAAAATTGCGTCGTTGGGATGGGCAGGTCCGAGGACAACACGAAGAAGCTGCAGTACATCAAGCGTAAGGAGCAACTGATTCGCGATGAAGCTGAGGCACAGGCTCAACAAGAGCTGAATATAACAGGTCAACCAGCAGAGGCATCTGAGGTACTTGCTTGATGAAACAATGATCATGTTGTGCAGGGTATTCTGTTTTCTGCACAGAGCTAGAACTGTTCTAAAAATTGTGGGGTTTGTGACCTGTGGAACACATGGAGTCGGGGAGTGGCACATATTATGTTTTTCTTACGGCTTGCAAGTATGGAATGTTGTTTGCAACTTCTAGTCAAAGGGCCCTGGTGTTGTTTGCATCGAGTTTGATTGGATGCCCATGTGGTGCGGCTCTGCTTCCTTTCGGCCATTGCTTGCACTCTATATGTAAATTGCAATACGCACCAGTGCGATGATCTTTCTGTTTTTGAATGCAAGGCGTCTCCAGGCAGTGTTGGCCGCTCCATGGCAGCCACTACAACTGCCGCTGCGGTGGTGCAAGCGGCAGAGGCGCAGCTGCTGAGCGATGCCTTCAAATCTGCATCAGAGGAATCTGAAGAAGAACGTGCACACAAACTCGCAGAAGCCAGAGAGCAGAAAATGAAGAAGGTAGAACCCAGTTTCCAGGTTGCGCCAGGGCTAGGTCGCATGACACATGGCAGGGCCGCGCAATCGCCTTGATGTTGATAGCATGGGCTGATATGTACTGCAAGCAGGCCCAGCATGTGCCCGCATTGAGACAATGCAACCTTGTAGGGCCAGGATTGTTTCGGACTGCCGCTACAAATTCTGCACAGCTGAACACCATGTGAGACTGCGTCGGGGCTGGCGATGTCCGAGTAGTGCACTTTGCATATTTTTGCACGTTGCTGGTTGCTGAGGAACATTTTGTCGTAAGTAGTCTTGCCGCATGACAAAAGTGTGCATGGACAGGTGCTGAATGCCTTGGCTGTGTTGTCATCTAAATCCGGAGTAAGCAGCGAGCGTTCGAAATTCATGGAGCTGGTCAAACGCGAGGTGAATCGCATACAAGATGATATGAGCCAAAGAGGAGGCGCTTCTCTTCGCTTCACCAGCAGAGGGCTAGAGGTGCATCGTGATTTCGGTCACCAGCGTTGCTGGTTCACTGCCGTGCTCAGGCTCGTTTCCACAATTGTTCCTTCGCTTGTGCACGGGCTCCAACAATTCTTGTAATTTTCGTGGGTCGTACGGTTCATATGGGAAAGAATGCCTGTTTCAGACCACTTTCATCTGGAACCGTTGGGATCAAGCACTGCACGTTGTTGAAGTCAGGGCAACAGTGCAGTTCTAAGTAGCTGCTTTCTGCTAGTACCGAACTTTATGATGTCTTCATCACAGCCACTCCTAATTCGTGGGTTGGCAAGAGTGAGGAAGCAGATTGATTGGCTGTGGAGAAGGCATTTCACAAGTCGTGCAAGTTCGATGTTTGGTGGGAAGCCTGTTAGATTTTGCAATCCAGCGGAGCGTGATTTTAGTTGCTGTTATCAGGCCTGGCGCCCGGCAGAGCTTCCAGAACTTCCTGGCGACTACATATCCAAGAAACTGGAAGGGAAGGTGTCCAGTATTCTCCACAGGATCGAGAAGGAACTGGACTACGTGGACCATCAAATAGGCGAAAAGCTCCACCTCTTGGACACCGACGATGACGGCCTGGTGCGTGGCCCATGCACCCTATGTACCCACACACCCACACCGCGAACACTCTGGTTATCAGAATGGGGTTGATCTATTGCATGATGTGTTTCTCAGGAATTCAAAGTGAATCTGTATGCTCACACACCGGCATGAAACTGTCCACCACACCACTTCACGATCCATGTTTAAAGCCTGCTGAATTCCTCCAAGTCGTGCAATGACAGCACAGCACACGTGAACTGGGAACAATTGTTTAACATTGGTGCGTGTCCTTTTCAATATTCACCAAGGCTACTGCAAACTCCCAGTCCTCACCTCACCACACAGCACCTCTTGGCCTTCTTGGCATCTTTACAACGTGGTTGCCTACTTGAACGCCCTGTCTCCTTGATTCTGTCCTCTTGCACTGCTGTCATGCATTCCTTTGTCCCTCTCTTGCGAATTGGCTTTCTGTTTTTGCCTTGCTGCACCACATTGGCACACGTGTGCCTGTGGTTGCTTGATGCGTGGTATGTCACAGAACATGTGTGGTTGGAAAGCAGATATCTCGTGAAGAGTTGGAGGCTGCACTTGGATTTCTTGGGGAGCAGCTGGGACAGGCAGAGCTGCGGCATTTGCTTGAAGAGATGTGTGGTCCTATGAAGGATGACTTCAGCATCGACGTGGAGCAACTCATGCAGATTGCAGACAAAATGCGGGAAGAAAACAAAACACCATCTGACAAATCGACAAAGTCAGCAGCTGAGATGGGCATTCCTGGATAGGATTGATATGCCACCAAGGGTGCAATCTCGCTATATGTTCTGGTTTTCTGGAAATTTTGAGTAGCAATGTTGCCCAGAAATCACTGCATGGTATAGTGTGTTTGGGAAATCGGGTCATCTGTGTATCAATGAGCCACAGACGACTCAGCACCAGTGGGTCAGTCAATGGCACCCAAGAGTCAGGCTCCACCGCTTGTTTATGTCATAGCAAATAAAACATCAGCGCTTGATGGTACACGCAGAGATGAAATGGCCTGCATCCATGTTTGGACAGGAACAAAAGTAACCCAAAAGCACCCGGCAAGCGGCTGCCAACTCATGGAACGTTTCGTGAAGTTTGATGCAAAAACTCCGCTCATCAAATTCACCGTGTCCACTGGTGCCCTTATGTTTTGTGTCTGCCAGCTTTCGTATGCTGTTGCTCGTCCTGAAAGAACACTTGTCCTGTGTCTGGCAAAAAAACACTCAAAGCAATGAATCAGCTCTTCATTGATCAGGCAGTCAAGTGGAGACACACACATTCCCGCTTAAGCTTGGACGAGATACCTTAACCGGCTCAACAAACGAAGTTGTGGGCGAAGCTTGGATTCAGCTGGTGTCCTCAGTCTTCTAAGACGCAGAGCAGAAGGTTTGACTCCCAAGAGCTCTTCTAATCGCAGCCCTGCCTGCAGCCCTGTTGCTACTCACCACAGCTTTGCAATTGACAAACCAGTCGTTTGAGGGACAATCACGGATGTCCATGATATGCAGGGCCAGCAGGGAGAGTGATCTTGCATAGGGATGTGGCAGATTCAATCCACCAAGTCGCACCGCCATCCCAACAGTTAGTTCCCATAGCAGAGTTATGTACTCTTGCCATCTTCCAAAACCAACGATGGCATGGGCGTTCTTTTCTTCACAAAGAACAGCTCCCAGTTTTGATGACACTGCTGAAGGGCTGCGACCTAAGGGGGAAATCTCGATTCCAGGATCCGTCTCATGCACTTCCTGTGGGAGGACAAAATGCAAAAATCCGATGAGCTGCTTCTGATAGCTCTTCCACTCTCACCGCTGCAAAGAATCTTCTGTGCACATCCAAAGGTTCAACATCCATTCTTGTTACACTTGCTGGTCCCCTCCTTCATTCTGTTTTCCCACAGCTTTGATGGGGCAGGTTCCCTGACTGGTGTTGCTCTGCTGATCGGACAGCTGCTGGTTATTGAACGCGTGGCCAAGCCCACGCTGCTGTTTCCCAGTTCCAAATCTAATACATGTATTGGAAATTAGTTTCATCACAAGCCACTTTCCACTCGAAAGAAACTGATCAGTGGACACTGCAGTCTTGCACAAGTTTGTGGAATCAGACTTGAACACCAAACAAATGTATGCCTTGAGAACAGCAGTATTTGGCAATCGCTAGGGGATAGCTGTGCATGAGTGCTGACGAAGCACTCCACGTGACAAAGAGTCCAAATAACTTAGGTCGCCTCCTTAATCCTCTGGGAGCGTATGGTACTGCTACACGGTCCCATCCATCGACAATCGTGAAGATGAAAGTTGATTATCAGAATTGCATCTTGCATGGACCCGCCAATGAGATGTGCATCTTAAAGTACATGGTGTGCAGTTCGTAAGCGTTTTCTTGCTTTGTTTATGACAACAAATAGCATTGATTCTGGAGCATGGTTGTGGTGCAAAATTACGAATGTCGGCTGATGAGTTTCCAGGCTTTGAAGAACCACAAAACTGGAGTGACTACGCCAGTTGTCCAGCTACAACCTGTGGGGACTTCAGATCCGTGAGGGCTCAGCTCAGTATCGGGGGGTCAACCCGCTGAACAGTGCACCAGCGAGGTGCTCGAAGACGACCACAGGCAAATCAAAACCCGACTCCCCCCAAGCGACACAGCGCAGCGTTCAAAATTTGCATGCAGCCCCACGGCGCAACGACTGTCGTGGCGTCGGCAGCGTCTCCCGCCTAAATGCTCCTCCGGCGAAGGAGAAGAAATACCGGTGGTGCTGAGTGTAATTTTCAGCGAGAACAAAACTTCGCTGAGAGTGCACACCGCCCCGCCCTCGGCCACTTGCAGACATGCGGGAATAGCGTGCACACGACCGAAACTGCCTGTCTGACTTTGCTCCGCTTGAGTGCCTGCGCCACGGCGTCGGAACTTGAGCTGCGCCCTGCAGGCACCGCTGCACAGGCCACACGGGAAGGGGGTTCTCGCGCTTCACGGTCGTGCGGTCGACGCGACAACTGTCTGCGAACCTCTGACCTTCCCGTTGTCCATCGGCATCGCACCGCTTGCCTCAGGACTGCGCGCCCGAATCTCGTCGCCCATTGAACCCAGAACGTCGACTGCCATGGCCAGCGGTCCACGGCGCCCGCCGCACCCTGGCATGCGCTGCTCCGCGGTGCGGACCGACGGTCGCTGGACCCCACAAGAGGCGCACCCGCAGTCGTTCGAAAGCGCCCACCCCAACATCATCGACCAATCTCATGTCAAGCAAAGAGGGCAGGATTTGCCAGAAACTCAGGCCCTGTCGGCACATTCCGGGGACCAGTGGCCCAACACTCCCCCGCACCCACGGCGGACGAAGGCAGAGGCCCGGGTGCAGGAACGCGAGTCCGCGACCGCCACCGCGCGTGCTTTCCGGCGCTCCGCCCCACCAACCGCGGATGCCGCGCCGCGGCTGAGAGCACGCACGGGCGGCGGCTGAATGGCGCCGGGCTCCCTCGGCTGGAAGGACGGCCTGAGGATATACGTGCATCAGAGGCGCACCGCGGGGGAGGGGTACGACGACTCGCTGGCCCGCGCCGTGCTGAAGCGGCCCAAGACGCCCGACGCCTGGCTGGCGCTCCTGATCAAGGAGGAGGCGGAGGCCGGCGACGTGAGATCGACGGAGAGGACTGGCGCGAGCATCGGCGGCAGGGAGATGGTGGAGGTGACGATCTCGCACCTGTACAGATGGGCCACCAAGGAAGTGCCCTTCGAAGAGAACAGGGCGGATCCGGCGTACTGGGACCTGCAGATCGGCTACGCGAGGCGGCTGTGGGGCAGAGAGCGGACTGGCCGGACGCTGTTCAAGGACTTGATCTGCGAGAGCAAGGGGAGATACGCTCCCATATTTCTTGAATGCGCTGGGCTGTAAATGAAATCAGGGAACGAGGCCAAGGCGTTGGCAGTATTGGCCAAAGGGTTGGGTCGCGGTGCCGTGCCCAGGGAGCTTCTGGAGACAGCCAGTTCCGACATAAGGGACGGCTGCTACTCCTACCGCCCCTGGATAAGTGCGTCTGCCGCGGGTTTGACCTGCACGTTGCAGTCCGCAGTTAAGACCCGTCCCTCCGCCGCTCGACAGCATGACAGTACAGCGTGCATGTCCGCAAGAGCTTCTGGGGTGGAAAATTCTGATGGGCCGGTTGTGAGACGTCTTGGATTCAGTGGTGTTGGGAGCTTCGGCCAGGATTTGACGGCGCTACAGAATTCGGAGCAGCTGGCTGCCTGTGGATTGACACCAGTTGGAAGGAGTGAAACGGTCCTATCAGCAGAAAAGAGTGGGGAAAATGGAACAACGGGGACTGCAATGCTGTCGGTGTTTACCAAGCCACCCAGCAGGGCCAAGGCAAGGTCGTCTTGCTTTGGGGTTGCTCAGCGCTTCCCAAGATCAGTTTCGCAACCGAACGATGAAACAGGGATTGAGAGCTCTGGAATGAAGCGCAAACTGGATGGGGATGGTGGAGCCTTGGAATCAGATCCCAAGCAATCAGAGAGTAGTCGATGTGAAAAGAAATCTAAGGTGCAAGAAAAGGGCACTGATGGCATGAAGAGCGACAGTCAGTGCCTAGAGCCGGCAGCAAGTTACTTCCAAGCCTCTGCACTTTTCCAGCCTCACCTTCAAGTGGCTGGGAGCATAGGCCAATTTGCCACCGATGGTGCTTTGGACTCAAGAGACCAGCGAAAGGTCTTTCCGTTCTTGGCTGTGGTGCATGAAATGACAGCCATAGGCGCCAGGAAGCAAAACGATGCCAGCAAGGTGCTTCTTCAAGATGTAAGTTCATGCCGACATCTGCCGATTGGAAGTGAACAGGGCGCTCAACATCAAACGGGAGGCAGTGGTGGACAGCTTTGGGGCGAAAATGCACTATACGGCCAGAGTGCTAACTCAAGAGCCATCATCACAGGACGACATGAATCGAGTTCTGGGGTTCAGCCTGCCTCTTCCAAAGATGCAGGCCATCATGGCAGCAACAATGCTGGCAGACAGCCGATGCAGCTGGATGGTAAGGCTGGGCAGTCCACAAGCAACGGTGGCCGGGTATCTCGTACTGGCCGCAATGACCCAAACGATGGTGTTGGGCATTCTGCATGCCAGCATTCGACCTGCAGTGCATGCACTTATTGCACCCTAATACCAGATCGGGGCAGAAGGGAGGATGGTGGTGAGGCTGGTGCAGCTACCTGCAAGGAAGCAAGGCAACAGCCATCGACGGCAATGCAGGACAGGGCCCATCAAGCCAGCCAGCCTTATGGGGAAGAGGTCTGGGGCCCAGGGTCAGGCGCAGCACCTGGAAGTGGTATTCAGCCGCCTTCTGGGACACACCCGCCACTGCCAAAGCCCGCTGCTGTCCAGCCCATGAAGACTGTGCTCCTGAAAAATGTGGGCGAAGTTCAGCTCTTCCAGGAAGACATTGTGGAGACAGGACGTGCACCAGAAAACCATGAGACTGTGTACATTAAGGGCAAGAAGTACTACAAACTGGAGGTTGTGGGGACTGGGGGCTTTAGTACAGTGTTCAAGGTGCTAGATCCTAGAGACAATGTGATATATGCCCTGAAGCGTTGTCTCGTTGACAAGTGCGACAAGGAGACGCTGTGCGGCGTTCTGGAGGAAGTGAAGCTGTTGAAGTACTTGAGGAGAGAGCCTCAGATTGTGCAGTTGGTTGACCACCAATGCTACAAGCAGGCAGGAGTGGTGTACATGCTTCAGGAGCTTGGAGAAATTGACCTTGCAACCCTTCTGCACAACCGAGAGGCTCTCAGGCAGGCCAAAGGTGACACTGAACCAGACTGGAACTTCATTCGGTTGCTGTTTGAGCAGATGGTCGAGGCTGTGATTGCTATTCATGGTGCACGGATAGTGCATTCGGATCTGAAGCCCGCCAACTTCCTAATGGTGAAGGGAGCCCTCAAGCTGATCGATTTTGGAATAGCAAAGAAAATGGAAGAACAAGGGACTAGCATTCATAGGGAGCAACAGGTTGGCACCCTGAACTATATGGCACCAGAAACGTTGGTGCCTAAGTCCAAGGTTGGCAGGCCATCGGACATTTGGAGCCTTGGGTGCATCCTGTACCAGATGTTGTACTCCAGGACGCCGTTTCAGGACATTGGGAACAAGCATGCAAAGATAAATGCCATCGTTGACCCCAGTCATCGGATTGAGTACCCCAGGTGCGGCAATGAGGAAGTTGTCCAGCTGATGCAGCAGTGCTTGCGCTATGTTGCCGCAGAGAGGATACCGCTAGCGGAGGTGCTTACACATGCATTCGTGAGGGGCCGGTAGAATCATGGCAAATGGCATCCAGTTTGTGCCACCAGCATGGCCTCTGTGTCACAGATTGGCGAGTTTGAAAGCCAATCTTGGGTTGCCATGGAGTGGGTGACGTCTTGCTCATGAAGCATTGTGTTGCTTCCAGATACAGCAGTTAGATCAGCAACTGTGTGTCTAAATTGTAGTAGAATGGAGGTGTAGTGGTTTGAGAAGCCTATTTCTCCTTTCATTGCACTCCATTGGCCATTGCTTCCTCTGTGTGTGTGTGTTCTGCTCTTCAATTCTCTATTTAAAACAAGCTCAGGTCAACACATTTGGGCAATAACGTGTGTCACTGTTAGATGCAGTTCTATCAGCGGCACAGCTGGCATTTTTCCAACATGAAAGTCATCATGTCAATAGCCAATGGCCCTCTCAAAGAGTGAGCACAGAATGCACATCAGTTCGCTTGCATTGTCCACAAAATGTTGTCTCAATGCTGTTTCGGGTGCACCTGCTGTGCTCAATATTTGAAGGCAGATTGTTCCCCTCGGATGGTTCAGGACAGTTTTCTACCTGTTGCAGATGGTCGAACTGGTGACAGCCCCGTAACATGTCAGAAGCCATGTTTGGTGACCAGATCTTCAATAGTAATATGGATGCACGGCGAACAGCCATGGGTTGTGCAGCATTTGGAAATAATTAGCAAGGTGGGCACAAATCCTTCACCCAGGCTGAGAGTGTGCACAAGGCCACAAAGATCATTCACCGACACATCCAGGATCTTGCAAAGAACTGCTCTAAATTTCGGCGAGGAAATGTCTCCTGAAATGGCTTTGAGTCCCTCTGGTGGCTCTCAAAGGGGTACTCGGGTATTCAGCCATGCCGCCTGTGTCAGTTGGGCCCTGAAGAAACACAATCCCCCGGCAGCGAGCAACGACAGGCATGCTGGCGTGACAGGCGTGGCGGCGATGCCGGCAACTGTCAAAAGAGTGTTGCTACGAAATGAAGCTCATTTATTTTTACACAAGTTTTCAGCATGTTTCTGAAAATACGGGTCCATGTATTGCTTGTGGTTTATTCAGGGCTTGATGCCCTAAAAACAGCGACGAATTGGAAAAATAATGAAATGAAATGATGATAATGGTGCTCATTGGGAGGCAAGGGAGGAAAGAGATCTGCATTTTAGGTGGAGTTTCCGCGTGCAGGGGGTTCGCTCCGTCTCGAGGGGGCTCCGCCGTAGCCACGCTGGCGCGGCCTGCCGACTGGCTGTGGGCTGAGTGGGGGGTACAGGGTTTGGGTCTTGCTGCGGGGGCCCCAGCCCGTCACCGCGCCCTCATTCGAGATCATCCCGGGGTCGATCCGCCCAGCCTGGCCAGCTCAGGGGGCTGCGTGGTTTGCAAGGCTGACAGCCAGCCCTGCGTGGACGCGGGGGGACTCACAAAGCCACCGGGTGACGTCCGGCGGGGCGGGCAGGCTGGCATCCGGGCGGCTCTGCCGTTTGTGTCGAGGCGCCGCAACATTGCGCATTCATTGATCGCCCTGGCCCCAGGGCACCGCGCGGGGAGCGGCACACAGCCCTTGGCGGCGCGCGGCGCCCCGGAAGGCTTGGCGCCCCTGCGTGGCGCACAGCGCGCACAGGAGCAGCGTTTTCCGGTTGGGGGCGAACGCGGGAGGGGAGTGAAGCAGGTGGGCCGCGGGCGGAGATGCCGCCAATGCCACATTGCCGCCAATGCCGTCAATGCCCAGCGCTGGGCATTGATTGTCTGGATCCAGGTGGGCGCCGCGCGCTGAGTTGATTCGACGGGCAAAAGGTCCGGGGCGCATCCGCGGTGCTGAACGCCGCCGTGGGCAGTGAGTGGGGTGGTGAGGAACGTGGACCAGATGTGTCGGTGCCTTTGGGCCTTTTGGCAACCTCGCTCGTTGGGGCCAAGGAATTGCCCGTCCACCATCCGCTGGCCTTTGCGTGCATCAGCGTCCGCATCGACAGCGAGGGTTGGTCGAAAGCATCCCGCGCCGCACCATTTTCCGCGGACGCCTGAGGCTTGCGGGGGCAACGTCAGCGAACAGATACCGGATGCTTCCGCAGCGTCGCAGATCGTGTCCCATTTACGGGAGAGCGCCGGCTACGCACGGCGTTTAAGGAAGAGCCGTAATGCCCCGACCATGGACCAACGGTGACAGCGCGGCATAGGGTAGCCTGGGCGTGCGCACCCAATCGGCGGCCGTCCAGAATAGCAGACGCACAGATGGGCCGCTGCTCGTCCCACGATCGCGTGTGGCGTTCGTGAGCAGACGTGCGATATGGAAAGTATGAGGATTGCAGCAGTGCCCAGCCCTGGCACCGATGCCAAGGTTGCAGCAGTGAATGCAGCTGTCGACAACTCGCCACAACAGATTGATGCTGGCGATCTATAAGTTGGCCGATCCGCGCTTGATGAGTTGGCCAATGCACACCCTCCCTTGAGTGCGATTCAGAAGACTGCTGGCTGTGCGGAAAATATGTGCGCGTGGTTTTCGTGGGGAATGAGGTTTCGCGACTCTGCATTGTGCCGTGCACTTAAACAAGATTCGTAACGCGCGGATCTGCGCGCGAAGTCGGCGCGGCTGAACGCATCGCGTGTTCTGCCCGGCAGACGACCTTCGCTTTTCAACGCAGGGTGAGATTTTGGAGTGAAGTCTGGGAGCCATGGCAGAGTCGCCGGACCGAGCGCTGCTTTCCCCAGATTCCGACATGGACGGACTGGGCTCTCATCCCATCCCGGAGGACAGTATTGTCCTGACGCCAGACATCACGCCTGTCCTGACGACTGACGGACAAATCGTGGGCGATGGAGTGTCCTACTCAGCGTATCGTGGCGACTCAACAACTGCCCAACGCTCAAAGACCCCACCGGTGGGAGCGTACCATCCGCAACACAGGAGGTGCGATGTTCCCCAGGCTGGAAGTCCGGATCTTGTGCCGCTGCTTGGCCATTCAAGTCTTGGTTGTCGAGATTTGGTTGTGCACCAATGCTGGTACCTGGCACTGGCAGGTCGATGTCCAACACGCCCACGGGCACCTGGCCGCATCGGTCTGCTAGGTCGATCGCTCGACCACACAGTGCTGCCAGCAACGGATCTTCCGAGGCGAGAACTAGCAAGGTGTGATTGGTATGGTGCACCTGGAGGTGCCCTGGTCTGGGGGGCAGCAACAATCATGTGATACTGAGTTGGGAACCATTGGCAGACAGCACGGACTTTTTTGTTCCACAGGTTGTTGGCTGGGATAAAATAACTTGTCCTGTTCCATGGACGTTAGCTGTTTGTTGCTTTGGAATCCTGCTGCCAACCCCAAAAGACAAATAAGCATCCTGACTGTTACGTACCCCATTTGAACCTTCTGTGATTGCTGTCGAATTCCAACTGTGTTGAGGATTGTCCGATTCCTATCATTCCTGGATAAGGTCATGACGGAGTCATGAAACCCATGAAGGATACTGGGGACATAAAAACTTAAAACGTAGCGTAACATATCATGAAAAAAACGTAAGAGCACAAAAGCGTGAAAGTGCAAAATGTCGAGACGTGGAAACAAAAAAATGCGAGATAGAACCAACCCAAAACACCCAAACCCGAAAATGACCTTCATGACTTCATGTTTGGAAATTAAAGTTATAGGACCTTTGTGACTACGCTGGAATAAAGTTGCTTTGCATACCGTTGCTTCCAGAGCTCTATCGATCTCCCCCTCCCAGATGATCCTGACCTGCTTCAGATGCGAGTGCGGGAGCAGAGGACAAGCATAGACCAGCTGAAGAGCGAGCTCCACACCAAGAAAGACGAAATCACAGCCATGCGCACAAAGATCATGCAGTACTCTCAGGAGCTCAACTCGTTGAAGATGTCCAAGGGTGCTTTGAATGAGGTTGGTGGGTAGTCCATCTAGCCATTTGTCCCACCCATTTTCTGTGACTGCCAGCAACCCATGTTCATGGGGTGGTGTGAGCTGTGAATCCAACACTGTGAAAAATTGCGTACAACTGCACCAGTCACCCCATGTTGGGTAACGCAACACTCGTTGTTCTTGATGGGCTCTGGACCAATTGCCTTGTGATGGCCTTGTTGCTCGTTGGTGGTAGACTTGGCATCGCAGGTATCGGTTTCCTGATCTCATCGTTGTGCAACATAGCGGAACAGATGACTGCATGGATGTGCAACATGAAGTTGGTAATGGTGATTGTGGTCGCATTTGTTGCAGTTCAGGGCCTGGGTACCACGGCTTGGTGACTTATGTTTGCATTGCTTTGCATGCCTACAGGCTTGCGTCACTGGGATGATGGATATGTGGCAGCTACAGCAGAGCATTGCAACTCTTCAGACAGACAAGGAGCACCTGGAGAGAACGAACGATGCACTGCGGCGTGAGTCCATCGACCATGACCACGAGAGAAGGGGCCTGCTGAACCTTATCGACGATAGCAAGCTGCAAGTCGCCGAATTGGAGACCCTATATTCAGAGGAGATGAAACGTCGGAAGGTGTGAAGGGCTAATGGGAGAAATGTGAAGTGGCCTTGCCTCATGGTTCATGGGTGTGGTGTAGGAGTATGGAGGCACTAGGTGTGCTCAAAATGGTAACCTGATGTGTTTTGTTTTGGCCAGCATGTGCAGGATAAGATGGGCGTCACAAACAGGGTGCTTGCACCTTGAATTGCAAGATTTTGCTGAGCTGAATGTCACTGTATTTACCCAGTGGTAACTAGCTGTGGAGTAGGGGATCGTGGATTGCAGAGATTCAGCATGTCTGAAGAGAATGTAATGCAGTAGTTTCTTCCAAGTCTTCCAGGTGGGACCAGTCAGTGGCTCTCATCGCTGGCATCAGAGCTGAGCCATCATATCTATGAGCTGAAGCCAACAAATCGGTGATTTGATTGGACAGACAGTTCCCCCCCAGTGCATATTGGCCGACAATTCACCAAATGCCTAACGATGGGTTAACTTTGCATCTGCAATGCATAGTAAGTGGTTTGTTGCCTAGGTTGCCACCGTGTGCTGTTTTCCTTTCGTGTGCTTGAGTGATGGAGAGTTGTCTGAAAGAAAGAGGAGTCTGTGAAATATGTGTTGGTGCTCACAGGATGTGGAAACGAACAGAGCAGCAGTAATGGAGCGACTGGGTCTGGAACTGAAGTGGGTGCGAAAGGAGCTGCATGACAAAACCTCCCGTCTCAAGGTACGGTCTTGTTAAAGTCTTAATGTGCACTAACCTGGGCTTGTGGCCGGATGTACTCAGTGGTCATTCAGGCAGTGTCCTTTCTGGGCCGGGCCATAGTTGCCAACTCCCATGGTTTCTCCTTGTCATGGGCAGCGTCAGTTGCCCTTGGCATTCTCTGGGGTAAGCATGTGTGGACGGGAGCTGGTTGCAGGAAAGGGAAACGTTAGCAGACTTGTTAGATGACAGTCTTCTGTGATGTGGAAAAGAGTCTGATTGTCCTGACCAGCGACTATGATTTGTTCCAGGCCAGATCAATTGGTCATGCGGCTGATGTTTATTGATTTGTTCCAGGCCAGATCAATTGGTCATGCGGCTGATGTTTGTTTAATATTCTGTCTCAGAAACTCGCCCGCACAAACGCACGACTGGCATGCAAACTCCTAGCAGTGGAAGCAGACAACTCGGAGTCCACAAACATTGCCAAGATGCTTCAGAAGCAGAACCAGGAGCTTGACAAGGACAACCTGGAGCTGGCAGGGTGCCTGATGCAGCTCGAAGATCAGATCGAACAACTCGCCAAAGATAAAGACAAAGCTGATGACACAATCAGGGGCATTCGTGACGAGCATGCTGGGCGCATGGAGCAGGAGCGTAGGAGCCTCATGTCCAGAATCACTGGTCTCCAGGGCCAGCTGGATACTCTCACTATGCAGCACAGTGAAAGCATGGGCATGTCATCAGAGCGTGAGGAGCAGGTTGTGAACCTTGAGGAAGAGAAGTCCAAACTGGAGGCCCGGGTTGGTGCCCTATCCAGGGGAATGGCTGAGCTGCAGGAGGAACAGCAGGTTGCAGAGGAGGCTGTGGAGAAGATGAAGAGGGACTATGTTGCAAAGCTTGAGCAAGACACTGAGGTGCTGCGGCGTAGGATCATGGAGCATGAGCGGGTGGCAGACGAGTTCCGCGAGAAGGAGGCTGATCATGAGGCGGAAATGAACCTCACTCAGGACGAGATTCGCAGGGTGGGAAGCGAGAAGGAGGCCCTCAAGGGACGTGTGACTGTCCTTGAACGCATGCTGCACGATGTGACCTTAGATAAGGACACGGAGACAGAGAGCATCCGCAAGCAGAAGGAGAGGGATGTGTCGCTCATCCAGAGAGAGAAGGAAGATCTGTCCCTGCAGGTGCAGACGATGGAGAAGCAGCTCCGTGAGTTGGAGCTGGAGAATCGCACAGCCAATGAAAACATCAGAAAGATGAAGGTGGAGATCCGAGAGAACGACCACCACAAGGAGACGCTCAGCCACCAGGTGCGCGTTATGGAGTGGCACATGGAGGGTCTGTTCAGCGAGAAGCAGCAAGCGGTGCGGAGCCTGGAAGACAAGAACTTGGAGTTCATTCGCCTTCAGCAGGACCTGGCAGACCGGAGCGAGGACTTGGAGCGAACCAGGAAGGAGGTGACCCAGAGGGAGCACGTGACAGAAACTAAGATTCGTGAGCTGGAGATATCAAAGGTGGACATGACTGAGGCCCACGGGGATGCGGAGCACCGCACCTCGCACCTTGAGCGACAGCTGGAAGAGATGAAACGGGAGAAGGCGGAAATGACGGAAAAGCTGAAGAAGGTGCGAAAGCGCAGGCCGTGGCTCAACCTCCAGTTCAAGATCCACTGCTGAGACTGCGAAGAGCTGTCTGTGCGCTGCTGGCAGTGCCTTTGCTGGTGCGGCCATTATCAGCAGTGAAGGCAGTGCCAGGCATGCGGGGAAGAAAATAGCACGACCATGCCTGCCTCATAATAGTGGGGGAATTCGATAGTTTTTTGGTTGGGTTGCTCCTGGTAGTTCCAAGGTGAAGGACTGCATGCCAATCTGTTTGACTTCTGAGCTACTGGGTTGAGAGGGTGCGGTTCATTGGCCAAGAGAGTGAGATATAGCCTGGATAGTGTCCAGTGAGCACTGTTGTCAGTGGCGTACAATGACAACCAATTTTGGGTAGCTTATGTTGGTGAAGTGTTGGATTCCTTGAAGTTGCCAATGGGAAACATCCCATGTTGTTTCTTATCCCAGGCTGGCAGGCAAGCATTAGAGCTTGTAGAGTTAATGTCTGGAACGAAGTCCGAGACGAAACTGGGTTGAGTGGAGGGGGCACGTACATGCTGGGAGGCAGCAGTGACGGGCCTTGGGAATCCGTGCTGTGTCACAAGGATGTGGGCGGGCATTGCTTCGCACTCGAGCTTGCCGTTCTTTGTATCAATTCCTTCACCAGAGCTCTTCATGTGATTGGGCTCGTGAGCCCTTTGCAGATGCAGCAAGAAAGTTTCCACGTGCTGATGGTGACACCTCGAGGCTTGGAGCGTGTGTCTGCTGTCGAGCGTGCGGATTGTTACGTGCCATCAGGAGTGTTTGTGAACTGCTCGGTGGGAGGAACTCCTGTTGGCTCTCACTGTAGCTCTCATTATTAGGCTTTACTCTTAGTGGTCGCCAGTGTTGACTTCACAGACGGAGATGCGGCCCTTGGAAGGGTTCGCAGGTAGCTTCTTGCTTTTTCGCTCTCACAGTGTACAGTACCGTGCCTCATGTGTGTTATTGTGCGATTGGCATGCATGTAACGCAGTTGTTGCGGAGTTGTCGGTCCAACAGGTGGGTAAGTCAACTTGGGGGAGCTTTCACGATGCGATAATCGTCAGATATACTGGGCTCCTTGATGTGGGGCTAGCTTGACTGGTTCACAGGAAGCCACCAGCTCAGTGTTAAGGGATTGTGGCGCACACGCAAGAATCGAAGCCTAAGGCGAAACATTCATAATGGACATGTTTTTCACTGGCAGATTGAGGAGCTCATGGCTGCCTCCTCGGCGAGGAGTCCTCGCCCGGATTTGTTCAATATTCCTTGAAACACGTAATGCGGGTCTTGCGCGCGACGAAGTTCACTGCTTTCCTCGGGCGGATTAGGGATTTGCTCATGGCTGCCTCCTTCCCCTGACGTGCAAAATTCCCTGATGATGATGAACCCCTCCGTGGATGACAGGCCCGCCCTGTCCAGTCACTGGACTGGTCCGCGCCCAGCGGACTGCCGGCCTTCGCTCGTCGCCGTTGCGGAGGCGGAGAGGGCGCCGGGCGGCCGGCGGGGCGGCGGCGCCGCGGCAGAGGCGGCGATGTCCCCGCGGAAGAAGGCCGGCTCGGCGCTGTCGGCATTGTCCCTGCCCACCATCGGCGTCTCCGTGAGAGTCCGGCCGCAGGAGCCGCGCCCGCAGTCCGCCGCGGCGCCGTGCTTCAAGGGAGAGGTGCGGCGCGGCGCCTCGACGCGGCGGACTCCCGCGCGCGGGGGCCTTCAATGGCATTCGTCCACTCCTTGGGCCTCCCGCGCGGAGGGCTCAGCGTCCGTTAGCGATCGCGTGCGCCGTTGGTGGGCGGCTGGATCCTTGGGTTGGACGCGAGCGCGAGAATCACACGACGTCTGCGCGAGTGCGTCGCCCCTTCTCGACGAGCCCGTTTGTCGATCGCCTGTCGTTCTGGCGAGGGGAAAGGGTGGGAGGGGTGGTGCCCCGGCGGCGCAGCAAACGCCCTTCCACAACCCCCTTACCCAGTGGGTAGTCCGGGTCGTCAGGACGTCCCCCGAAGTCTGCACCCGGTGTCAGATCAGCAGCCTTGCGCAACAGCGGCACCTTCTCGACGGTTGTTGAAGAGAGAAGTCACGTTGACTTTGTCAAGCAGCGGCGACGGCGGTGGCGGACGAGGGCCACGCGCTTTCGCCATCCGCGGTGCACCGCGGCAGTCGGAAGCTTGAGGGGGCCCGCCCCTGGACGAAGCCCAGCGCCCCTCGCCGGCGGAATCGTCCACTGGCCTTCTTGTCACAGCCCTAGAACACGCCAAATTCCCAGAATCGCTCTGGACAGGCATTCGCAAGCCGTCCCCGCCTGCGCCAGGTCTGGTCCACCTTGACGGACAAGGCCACATGGGGAGATCTGGCACAGCGGCCGACTCCCGGTGCTGTCATGCTGGCTGCAGCGCGAACGCACTGGCTGCGCGATTTCCCGTGTTGGTCTGTCTGGTCATTTGGTCCTGCTGTTTCCCGACAGTTGGGAGAATTCGAGGTGGACTTCATCCACGAGGAGCGGTCGACACAGACTGACGTCTACCAGGAGACGTTCCGCCCCATCGTGAATTCTTTCCTCCAGGTGAGCAGGTCATCGACTTGGGTTGAGCTCCAAATTGGGGAGTGTTGCAGCCAAAGAGGTCAGCTCAAAGAATCGTACACAAGACCAAATCATCTTCCGTTGCGTTGGATGGCTTAACTTGGGAGCATCGGTACGGAGAGAGAACTGCTGAATGCATAATCGCTACACCAAACTGCGCATTTAGGGTTTAGCAGACATCCCGGATTGTCATCATGCACGGCAGGCTGCACGTGTCCTGAAGGTCTGATATGAGCTCAGGCGCATCCAACTCAGTTTATCATACTGGTGACGGCCATGAGATTTTGGGCAATTCCTGGTCACACAAGGCTCCCGATTCCATTGCATGACCAGGAGATATTCAGCTGCTCTAGGCAGCTGGGAATGGAAGTCAGATTCCCAGAATCACTGCACGATCGCTCGGGCCTAAGACTGACAGCATTGGCTGCTTCTACATCATACGAATTGTTTGGTGGTGTGTAGACGCGTCGCGATGTGATTTGCTCCGTTGGCTGCCGCAGGGATTGAATTGCACAGTGCTACTCTATGGAGCTTCTCAGGCGGGGAAGACGTACACCTTGGAGGTAAAGGGAGCACACGGCAGACCTCTATTCAAATATGTTGTTTCACAATATATAAAAACGCGCAACACAGGCAAATGAGCTGGGCTACTTTTCTCGTGCTCAACATCTGCGCTCAACGCCAATACATTAAAAAGATGAATGGCGCCAGCTACTGGCTAGGTAGTTTTTGATTGATGATTAATTAGTAATATTAACCTTTGCTCATTTTTGATTGATTGTTATTTATGCTGGACGATGGTTCAACTAGGGGGTCGGTGGATTTGGAGGGGGCAGAGAAGGAGTCATTCCTCGTGCCGTTGGAGCCATCTTCAGAAATTTGGCTCTGGTGTCGGAGGACCGTTTCACAGTGTCTGCCGCCTACAGTGGTAAGTGAAGGCAATAGAAATGAGGGCAGGTCCACACTTCTCGCAATCGTTGTCCAGGTCGTTTGAGTTCCAGGTCGTTTTAACGTACTGTGCAAAATGGGCTCGGTGTTATTATGATCATGGAATTGCTGTTGCAATGCCCAGCATGGGGGGACCCAGGGGATCTCAAATGCGCAATAGGTGCATTGATACTTGAACGGACGGATTTCTCCCTCCAGGCATCTGTTATTGCGCAAATGCTGCACCATTGGCACAGCAGCAACTCTGTAGCACGCAGCCATGACAGAATTACGTTGCGTTGACATAGCGAAGCCACTTGCCTCCAAGTTTGTGATCGAGACCTGAGTTTGAGCTTTTGAATCCACAAAGAATGCATCATCTGCAATTACACAAACAAGGCGTCTTGGCATCTGGTTCTTCAAATCTCCAATCCTGCTGAAAGCGGCTAACGTGAGGCCGTATGTGGCTGCCATGTTGTGAAACGGCGTTTTGTGCTTGTGCGGCTTCAGCTTTAACTGTCGGCCACGAGGCTTTACTTGTTGATCTCTTATCGCCCAACAATGCCGTTCAATCTCTGAGGGAGATATCGTCGCCGGTAGCCATGTCCAGATTGCGCAGCTGGATGCTGCAATGCCCTGACGACATTTACGAGGTCCTCAAGCACGGAAGGGTGGCACGAACCGTCGGGTGGGATCGAGCGGGATCCGAGGTACTTGGAATTCAAGTGAACTTCAGCAAGCAAATTGCGCGGGAAGATGCTGAGATTGCTTTCTGTCTAGAACGTGCCGACCACACAGGGGAGGATTATTGCAGGTCTCAAACGCGAAGCCAGAAAGCATTGAATTGAATGTGGTTTGAGGCGTGTCAGCCCGTCGTCTGCACGTTGCGTTCGCTGTGGCTGATGTGCGTAGACCTGAAGTCGGTGTTGGGTTCCGTGATTTGTCCTGCAAGGAGTGCCCTCGATGTCCCGTGGGTGCCCCTAGGACGGGGCCGGCACACACCATGCTGACACTCAGGCTGGACGGGCGCGGCTGCTGCCGGTCTGGCAAGGTTGCGTGCCACGGGGAGTCTCAGAGCAGCAGCATCACATTTGTGGAACTCGCGGCCCCAGAGCCCAAGGATGACATGTCGGGAGAGTGGAGTCCCAGGGAGCCGTTGCCTCGAGACTCTCGATCCCTGGCTATCGCCTTCAGCGCCCTGACGGGCGTCCTGCTGGGTTTGGGGCGCTCCGGCCACATGACTCAAAAGCTGGCGGAAGGCAGGCAAGCTGAATAGATTTAGCGCAGTCGGCCCATTTCCAACCATGGAACTTGCCGATATGTAAATTTTTTTACGTGCGTAGGACACCGTAGCGCAACTCGCGATAACGAAAATGCCCAGCCAGTTCAATCAACAGCTACTGATCCTAGCAGGAGTGTCTGCTTGCGCGGATTGCAGATATAGGATTGAGGCAAATAGATGGCTCAGTGGCTGGATGATATGCAGATGTATTCCGTGGTTCATTTGACGTAGCTTTCACGCACCAATGTGAAACGTTGCCTTATGGTTCGATATGCCTTCTCTGTAGGGATGGAGTCACCTGCGTCCGAGTCAACATGATTTGCGAGTTTCAACTGAACAATATATAATGCTGTATAGTGTGGTATCGTGTTGTAATGAATCGTGGTCAAAATTGTGTGGCTAGCCAAATCGCAGACAGTAAGATTCACTGCACATGCCCATATTGAACGTTGCGCTCAGGAAACAATTGCTGGCAAAAAGCGTAGTTGGGTTGTTTTGCGTTGCTCCAGCTCTCCGCCATCGCACTTTGATGAAACATATATACCTATAAAATTTGGCCCCTATCTGATCAGGCACCTTGTTCTCCTCTGATACATCCGGAAATCTGGTAGGCGTTGATATGACATTGACTGGCCATTGCATCAAAGCCGCTCTACAGACACGAGCTCTGAAGGTTCGCGTTGTTCCAAGGGCCTATCAATGGTGCATCAAAGCCTACCAAATTTCTGGATGCATCTCCGGGATGATAAATGGGTCGGTGATGCAGCATTGCTGGAACATTGCTTGTTTGGGAATGTTGCATCAAGATGCATTGTTGGAATGTTGATAAACGCCGACTCCAAGAGCCATTGTTTCAAGGGCAGTTCATCAATATTGAGTGCCATTTTTTCAATGGCCCCCTTGCATCAACCCTCACCAACATTGCATCAACGCCTGCCAAATTTCCAGATGTAAGAACGGCAAAAGATTTTGCAGGGGCCATGTCAATTGAGATAATTTTGAAATGGTGGTCCAGATGCTGCAGGCACATTCCTTGGCGCGACAGCCCCCTCACCCGCTGGCTACGGGAAAACTTGGAGAATTCATCCATTGTCTGGATAACAGCGGCAGTATCTCCTTCTCCATCTGTACGTGCACTCCTCTGTTCTGTACGAATATCACCATCTCTCTCCTTCGTATTGTCGTTGGCCACACAAATTTGGTGACTAGCTCGACAATGGTGAACATCTGGGAAGTTTTCCGGCAGTTTCGGATTCGCGCCATACCTGGGTGAGAAACTGTTGCAGGTGGCGTGTTCATGATAGTAACCTCTTGGGTCTATTGGAACACGTGCCAAAGCGCACAGAACATTATTTGCCTTTCCGGTTCCTTCTGAAAATGACTCTTTTTGGCAGGCCGCCAGCGACACCTTGGCCACTCTTAACTACGTTCAACGTCTAAGAAGTCCCGGAAAAGGAGAGGGAATTGTCGTTGTTCCAAAATGGGAGGTGCAATGCTGCAAATCTCATTGGCCTTGTTGTCCACTGGATTCAACTGAAGGTGGAACGGTGGTGAATCGCAGTCTGGGAGTGAGGGATATTTGCAGGCACTCATGCGTTTCCGCCGACCGGATCTGCACTTGCGCAAATCCCTGCTGTGTACCTCTTTCTGACTGCTGCGGAGAAGTGGAAGGTGCGGATGTTTGCATATGACAGTGTACCCCTTTCTTGCCTTGGTGCCGATTCTTCTGCCTTAGTGTTGCAATGAAGTCACCTAACTTGGGCTTCGCTGCCGTGACACAACGCAGCTGTTTCGAATGTTCCATCCATGCGCAGGGAACCACACATCTATGCGTATATCGACAATACATCGACATCCGTTCCAATTATTGGTTCATTATATTTCGGTGCTCTATTGATTTGTTACCAACATCAAATTTGCTGCCAAGGTGTCCCAAATCTTCAATGCTCACTTTTCGTTTGTTGCTCCTAGCAAGGCTTGTTTTCGTCCCGAAGAACAACCTTGCTGCCGCCGTTCTATCCGGCGTTCGGAATCCACTTGGGGCGGGAAGCGCTGTCTACGGCGAGTTGCTGTCCATTATGAGAAGAAACGGAGGAGGCCTTCGGGCCGAGGCTCTCCTCGAAAAGTTGCTTCAGGAGTGTGGAGATGTTCGAAGCATGTTGGCTGCCGAACAGGCAGAAAACAAGAGATTAAAGGTATCAATTTGGATCTTATACCGTTCACGCAAAAATTGCCCATTGGAGCGAAATAATTGACAGGCGAACTGCCTGAAAATGGACGTCTATAATCCCTGAAAATTGCCTTCCACAAGACAATGCGGTGACCTTGCACATAGTTGGCTATGACGGGTATGCACATGCAGGAACGTTCTGAAACTGAAAGGTAACCCCAAAGTCTCGTTTATAGGCGCCAGCACGTCACTTAGTCATATCCAAATGCGGAATATTGCACAGTGCAATTGCAGCACTCAACAGATGTCAACATCCAACCTGCGATGGCGTGTTTTGCGGTCGACTCCAGGCGCGTCTGACTTCGCTTGCGGACGAGCAGCATGCAGAAGACCAGGCGAGGGTGGCTGGGAGGCAAGCTCTTGCTGTTCTCCGCCAGGACATCGCCAACACCCAGATCGAGCTGGAAAGGCAGAAAGCCAGATTCGAGGAGATCGATCTCCAATCGAGAGACCGGAGGGACAGAATCGAGGAAATGGAGAAGGAAAACAAAGAGCTAAGGCAGGCTAAAGACGAGCTGGCTCATAAGCTTCATGTGCAGGTAGTACGCACGTCTCAGGCATCACTAGGATCTTGCGGGTGTAAAGTATTGTTCTTGGACGCTTGCCAATTGTATTATAATGACGGTCATTGCGTCCGTATGCATATCTGTTCCCTTTGTGTTGAGCATCTGTAGACATGCCTGGGATGCGAGGCACAAAGATAATCTTCTGGTTTGGTTTGTGGGTTTGAGAATTGAGTCCAATACCACCACCCGCACATCTTGCGTTTGGCCCATGGAAAATGATGGTTGTGTGCGTTTGGCTCCAGGCTGCCTGGTGGCTCATTTTTCACGCGTGCGTTGTGCTGCGTCAGATTTGTTGTGCTGTCATGTCTGCAGGTACAGAAACTCAGCGACGAAGCCTACCGCCTGAAGACCAAATCCAAAGAGTCCATAAGGAAGGCTCAGAGCGAACGAGAGGTCAGAAAGGTCCAGGAAGAGGAGATAGGCAAGTTGAAGCTGCGACTGTCCGGGCTGGAGCACCTTGAAGGGGAATCGCATGATATGCGGAGGGCCCTGGAGTCAGTGCGCAGGGATCGAGCTCGAGTTCAAGACGAGAAATGGGAGGCGGACGAGAAAGTTGAAAAACTGTCCGTCGATCTGGAGACAGTGCAGATAGCGCTTCAACGGGAAGAGCACGCAAACCGAGGGCTTCAGACTAGGGTTGAAGTCATGGAACGTGATCTCAAGGCTGCTCGAGCGCAAAACAACATACTCAGGAGCAACAGCGCTGGTGCAGAGATTGAGGTGAGGTTCTTGGGTTCGAAATGAAACATGTGCTTTCGGAGCCATAGATTTTGGGCGGGCTAGTTCTCTGTTTAATTTACGCCTTAAATGAGAAATCGGAGATCTTGCGTCTTTCAGCCGGTGAAGGGCATGTGGATATGTGGTGACCGTTAGTTCCCGTTGGCAATTGAGGAAGCGAATTCCGTAACGCAAGGCCCAGCCCCCGCCAGAGATGCATGGTCAGTGTTTGTCTTCAAGCTGGCACCATTCTCATCCATTTATGAGAAGCGTTCCTTTTCTTTTCAAGTTGCAGTTTTTATTAGCCGTCCCGCTTCCTTTCCAGTACATTAGAGATCATGGCATCCACGCAGTCCGGCGTTACGACAAACTGTTGCCGGTTTTTTTGAACGCAGCGTAACGACCTAAACCACCAAGTGCTGAGATGCCCACTGCCAGCGTTGCGCAGCTTCAGGACCTTAGAAATTTTGAAGCTGAGGCGAAGAAGCTCCGGCAAAACATGGAAGACGTGAAATCCATAATGTCGGAGGTGGACGGTGCTGCCAGGCAGTACATAATCCTTAAGCAGTCCTGCGATGCCTGCGCGGAATCATGCAACGCGGTGGATGGAATTGGGGAAGACGATTTGCTCATCCGGAGATGGCGAGCCCAAGTGAGGGGTCTCTTGGATGCACTGGAAGTTTCGGAGACAGCCTCTACAAACTACGTGACAAAATATCAAGACACATTGGCAAGGTGACTCCAAGACCCCATACCATTACAATGGAAGCTCACCATGACGTTCATTTGATTGGTGCATGATGAAGTCAGGACCATATGGGGCAACTCCGTTGATTAAGCGACCTTAACTGGAACTTCCGTCTAAACGAATGCTACCATTTAGATGGCAATAGGTGGCAGGGTACCTTTTATAGAGTTGTGCGCCATTCAGAAGGGGGTCAAACTATGTTGCGGCACAACGACTGCGTGGTTCTCTGTTATGCAAACAAGGGAATGCCAGAAAAAGTAATTTTGACTTATTGTGCGTTCAATTTTAAACTCATAGAATTGACATGATAAGCGTTCAAAATTTGTGTTTAACACACGCCAGGTGCTATATATCTTTAGATCACTTGAAATTTATGGATTTCCGGAGCAGCAGCCACAGCGGCTAATGAAATTGTTGAGCCAGACTGTGGATGACTGAAGGTGCTCGAAATCAGAGGACGCTGTAGCCCATTTGAGCCAAACCAACACAGCTTTGGAGGAGCAGTTGGCCACATCCAGGGAAATATGTGCCGGGCTACGGAAAGATTTAGGAATATCCAGGGAAATTGAACAGGAAAAATCAGCTGATGTCCGAGCCAAGGGAGAATCTCTGCAACTGCTAGAGGCTGAAAAGGAAGCTCTTGCAGAGAAAATGGGAACGCTGCAGGATAGGGTGACCAAACTGGTTTCCCAATGTGAGAGACTTGAGGTCAGGATCTTTCAGATGTAAAAAATTTTGACATATGTATGCCATCAGTAAACTGTTGGATTATTGAGTGCGAGGATTTTACTCAAATAGCTCCATCGGTGCGAAATGTATTGTATGATGCGTGGATATTGGTGGCAACAAATGACTTACAATTCCACAAGGAAATATGAAGAGCTCGTGATTTACCATATGGCCGGATTGTCAACGGTTTGAATGTGTAACTTAACAGACCCACAACAGATAAAGGAGATCAAAGTGTCTCTGACACACTGGCTGGCACTGCAGACCTAGGTCCTTTTTTGCAAAACCTAGGGTAGTATGGATGTAGATAACACCTGCGCACAGTGCACACGGTGAGGATTCATTTTGGAAGAATATACTCCACAGTTCATTATAAATAATTTTGCTTTGTTGGAGCTGGAAACTGTTGCAACGCAGTAATATGGATTTCGGAGAGGATAAGATAAGCCATATGGCTAACGGACGCATCCGCGATTTAGGGGGCGTACTTATGACCACAATTGCGAAAGTTTGGAAAGCAACCTAACCGACATTGAAGGCGCACTGTGTGCATGGGGTTGTCTTGTGGCTCATGTCTTTTCAAGTGCTAGTGCCCAATAACTGGATCGCGCGGACAGCAAGACAACCTTATGCGCGTTCCATGTCACGTGATCACAAGGCTTCGCCCCATGTGATTTGACGCCATGTCTGTCAAAAAAACAGAATATAGGTTCATGCTGTGGATTTGTGCAGGCATCTCGGCAAGAAAGTCAGATACCCCAAGAAACTTATGACTAATGTTTGATTGAAACGGCATCTGAAATGATCAAAACGTTGGATTCTGTTGGGACTTTGCGACTTGCCTTTGCTACAACAGCACCATCGTTGGAATTTTGATGTGCACCGAATTCAGACCCCATTTGAATGTGCAATGCTATGGAGTAGATGCTGCTTTGGTCCTAAAAATCGCTGGAAGTCTGCGTGTAACTTGTATTTCGGTTTTCCATGGTAAGCACTGTTGCCATCAATCTGTTTCCTCAGGCGGAGTCGTCCGATTTGGCATCAGCTGAGAGAGCACTAAGAGAAGAAAACTTGGCGCTGAAGAGCAACATCGAAGACATAGGCAAGGATCTTGAAATGTCCCAGGCAGCATTCCAAGGAGAGCACCAGCATGCTTTAGAGCTTCAAAGAGAAGTGGAGCTCCTTCGGCAGCGCGAGGAAGAGCATCAGGTGAGAAAAAACGCTATGAATATTGTCCTTTTGTTGTATGGCAAGAAAGCAAAACTCCTTCGAACATTCCGGGAAGCTCTGCCTGCACACTATACACCTGAATATTAAGGGAAGGAGTCTTGCCAGACCTTCGGTGGATCCATGCTGAAATGGGTCCATACACTGCCTCCCACAATCGCGGCTGCTATCCGGTCCTAAGACAGATGTGCTTCCGGACTGAAGCGCCCCTTACCCCGTAGGCTTATCTGCCGTCACTGCGGGAGGCCAGGAGGTGCTTGGAAGAAGAGCTTCAGGCGTCCAGGGACAGTTGTGGAAAATTGGCGAGGCAAAATGCTGAAATGGAGGCAGAATTGGATACCACAAGGCGCAGGCTGGAGAGGTCTGAGGAGCACATGAAGGCGTCCGAGGTAGGCGTGCGAATAGGGCCACATAGATGCAGCGGGAATGCCGATCCGTGAGCCACATTGCAGGGTCTAACCTAGCAATTACTAATTTAGACCAGAGAGGAATAACACACCAGCGTCTTTGAGATCGGGCACCACCCATTAGACATCTTGCAATCAATTTCGATTACGAACTGATGTGCAAGGCGGGCATCCATGGTGTGTCCACATCTTTGGTGTGGCGGCGCGGTGCTTACAAACGTATGCGCGGCAGCCGAGATTTGTGAGGCTGCTTAATTTGCTTCGCGCTACACAGAAATGTTCATCGGAGACTTCTGTGATGGGCACTGCGAACGCCTGACACGGCGTTCATTGCGCCTGAACCTGCCCACACATGATTCGGTTCGACGCACGTGGACTTGTTGTCAATGCTGGCTCTGACAACGCCGCGTCATTCCCCCAGGCGCACGCAGCCCGGACCACGGAGAAAATGAACGAGCTCGCTGCTGAAAGCGCCACGGAGCTGGCTCGCCTGAGGTCAGAGGTGGAGATACTCAAGTCTCAGAAGGCGGACCTGGACATTCGATGCGCCCAGATGGCCAAGGACAACGGCGAACTCAGGGTGCTGGTTGAAGAGCTCGAGGACGAGGCGCGGCGACTGGCGAAAGCTTCGGAGGACAAGGCGATAGAGCACCAAGATGCCGTCAGACAGCTGAGGGGCGATATCGCCACATGTACGCCGACCTGCGCGGCAGAGACCACGGTTTCGTATTTTGCCGCCCAAAGATACGGGCCGGGAACGCAAGAGGGGCACGTGGGGGGTTTTCTGGCCTCAGGTCGCCTCACGATCTTCAAATCGCATCCAAGAGCTTCCTTTGGGACGTCGGGAGCCCAAAAATCTGCCCGGAAAATTTTTATCATTGGTGGCATGGACAAATGGCATAGCCGAGCGTTACTCTTGTGAAGACGCACAGGCGAATGACTGAAGAGCCTCCTACAGCGTGTGGCTGTTGTTGTTGTGAAAGGACACACCAGCGCGAAAGTTTCGGAATTGAAGCAACATGGTTCAATGTGGAATCAACCACGCATTCAGGAAGGGCAGTGGATCAATTGAGGTTTATGTCCATCGCTGTTGATCGGCGCAAAGGCATAGCCTAGCCTGACACAGGGAGAGTGCCAGTATTACACGGTTTGGAAAACGTTGTCTCCGCAGGTGTCGCCGAGCGTGATCAGCTGCAGCAGGACACCATGAGGCTGAGGGCAGAGCTGAAGGCGGTCGCAGCTGACCGCGGCAAGCTTGACAGAGAGAACGAAGATATGGCTCGAACTTTGGGGAGCCTCAAGGTCCGATCCACAACGTGCGCGTGAGCATTCCAATGGCCAGCACACAGCAAGCAATGAATGGCAATTATTGATGACAATTGGCTCGGGCACCTGGACGGCGATTTTGTTTTCCTCGATGCGATTGCCGAACTGGTACCGTTCATCTGGTTAGGACACTGCTGCGAATCGAAAGGATGCTCTTCCTCTTGCAAAGCGCGCTGACAGATTGAACTTGAGGGCCATAGCGCACAACAGGCGCTGAGGGTGAGCTAGTGTGCGAAACCTCGGTCTGTAACGTGAGCGGGCTTGTTGTTGAGTAATCAGTGCAATCACAGGAGCAAGAGTATCTTGCCAGTTCATGTAGCCACCAATAGTGCGCAAGCAGCTGTCCCTTGTATATTTGGTCGCATTGCAAATATATGACATGTACGTGCAAAACATTGCAATGGAATGTACGTTGAGCATTCCGATCTGTAGAATACTTGCTACATTAATGAATTGGATGCTGTTGCGATCGGTGACAAGCAACATTACAACAATTCAATTCCAGCGCTGAGAACACGAGCGCGGGTACACTGTCACAACGGAAGTTCTCTGTCATTATCGCATCCACAAGTTTAATGTGGATTCATCTTCTTTTATCACAGCAGGAGCCACATTGAAACTGCTAAATGGTACAATTTGTGTATTGATCTCTTCATGTGGAGCTCTGCATACTGAAACCGATATATCTGAAATTGAATATTCATTCAAATTCTGAATGAATATTGATGTGCGAATAGCGCAGGAAACCCGTCATTGTTCCATTTGCTTATAAGATATCGAACATCTCAATTTCTACTATTAAGAATGCTGCGCGATTTTTATGTGCTCTTCGTGAATTAAGAATCTCAAAGCAGATATGGCTGTTCGTCATCTTGCAACGGCGTGAGTGGCAAATTCTCGTTTAGCAGCGAAAGCAACAGGCTGGCAATTGCGTTGAGATTGCTCACAAACACACATCAAAATGCAGCCCCAAACTTCCATAGCAGGCAGCTTCCATCGCAGAAATATACAATACTCATCATAAAAGGGCGATTTGCCATCATAGAAAGAGGCCATTGTCACATTGGCACATCCAGCATTTTTGATGGGACCTGCAGTGACCAAATGCGGCGCTGCTGCACAGAAAGAAGTGGAAGAGTCCCGACTGGAAACCATGGTGATGGCCGCGAAACAAGCAAGGACAGAGGAGACGCTGAGGCAGCAGCGGCGGGATAACATATTGCAAAGGACTCTCAGCGGCGTCTCAACGAGCGTCGATGCGGGAGCTGGATCTGCAATTAACAGGTTTGAACACGACCATTTTCGGCTGGAACAAATTGTGCTGTGACGCAACGGGAAGCCCGAACTCCACTCTCATGTTGGCACAACATCCTTGCTTTTGCATTGTCGCTGACGGTTGACAGAAGCTCTGCTAAATAACAATGAAATGGGGCCTTCGAAGCTTGCAAGGCCTCGTGCCATGTAAAAGGACACATGGTGCTTGCCAATTGGAATAGCTTCTGCCTGTCATCTCTGAGGACCTTTTGCCAATTCAAGTACCTGCGGAAGGTTCTTATCTGGATGCTCACGGGATATTGTTCCTCAAACTTTGCATATCTCGCTCCAGTGGAGCACATGGGCGCGAAAACAATTGCAGCATACAAACAATAATACTGGTATACAAGTGCACCAGTATTATTCGGTATCGCATGACGCAACATAGAATTTCTTGCAGCATGCTCACTTTGGGCGCCTCATCGACGATTAAACTCAGCTACATGATTGACATCTTGTTGTGATTAAATGCAGACCACAAAGTGAAATCATCATCACAATGCTCCATTGTACAATTTGAGGCAGCAATGGAAGTTGCACCCAAATAGTCAGTTCAAGGCACTGAAAGCTGTTGTGATAAACACCATGAGAAGCATTGATTCCCGCTGCAGGCAGCGCTGGAAGTCGGCAATTACACGATCTTCGCCGACCGAGCTCGCAAGGTCAGGAGCCTCCACTCCCACGCGTACCGTTTCCGACTACAGCGAATTGCTGAGGACGGCTCGCGACGCAGAAGCAGGAGAGAAGCCAAGCGGGCTTGCCGCGGCCTCCAGGGTATCCAGCGTGGCATCAGAAGTGCTTGCTGAGATTGGTTCCAAATTGCGATCTGAGGCTTCAATTGGGCACCCTGGCGCATCCAACAAATAGCACTGAGGGAGCAACTCATGGAGCAAGGGTTAAGTTTGGTAGGAAGAAAACAAAAGCAAAAAGACAAAGCGGTTGCTGGGAATGGTGGAACGTAAGCCGCAGTTTGCTTGGAACTTTGGAGGCTGAATTTTAAGCAGGTCGATAAGGAGGATGCAGGTTACGGAATGGGCCTCCCTAGTGAAGGAGCCAGTTCAACACATAGGGGTACTGGCACTGAAACAGCGTGGATTCCCATGAACCACAACTCTGATCATAAGACCGCCAATTTCGTCGCTGTCGCTGTCGCCATTTCTTCACCGTGATGTGGCTAGAAATGCATATGAATGCTATCTTACCTGATTGTCCCCAATCTTTTTCGAATGGCGCACCACCACCCATGCAGACTTTTGTTCTTATACGCGACATTCGATTTTCATTGAGAAAGAATTTTCTATACTACACAGGAATCTCCCAAACATAGCAATGCGGTCGAAGTCGAAAGCCTGGTCATGCACAAAGTCTCCAAGCTTAGTTCTCTTCACTTGGATTTCGCGATTTCCAACTTTCCTTGCCACAACATTCCACCAACAGCCAGAAAATTGAAGAATATTGGGAGCACAACTACATACCGTTTCTTCAATATATAGCACTTCCATATCAGCACAATTTTATCGAAATACCCACGTTGGCGACATCCCAAAAGTGGTGCCTGGTGATGCACAATGTCACTGTCTCCATTGTTGCTTCACCGTTGAAAGCGGGCACTCTGACCATTGCCAGAAAGTTGTACTTAAGAAGGTGTCTCGCATCTGCCTAGAATTTCAAAAGTTGTCGTTGAACACTCATGGCCAATTTTGTGAGGACGTTGGTGCAAACTCAACGGGAAAACATGAGCTTGATAGCCAACCATCAGAGGCACATTATCTCAGTTGTGCATTCTTTCAGCTCACAATGACCGTTCTGGGGTTGTTATTTTAAATCAAACACGTCAGAAAAGAGTTATACTATGACAACTATTAATTGTATACAGGTAGTATGCTATGCAATGGAGAAAATTCTCCCAATTTGTTGGGACAAAAAACACAACAGGCAGAATCCAGGTCATGGCGGGCAAGAATGTGAATTATGCCAACGAGGCCAGGCCCTTTGCTCTTATCATACCAGGTGCCTCTCTCGCTAGCAAGTGGAGTGATCTTGTTTCAAGCCACCAAGTACTATGGTGGCATTTGTTTTTTGGCTTGGCAAGTATTTGATTCTTTGTCGTTCAGTGCTCGGGGTGCCTGCGATACTGGATACATCCTTTTGCGTTCGTGACCAAGAGGTCCTCTTCGTATTGGCAGCTGGTGGTGTGCGGGCTTGCGGCGTATTTCGTCGCAGAGAATGCCATTTCCTTAACAGTTAAATTGGTGTATTCCCCGTCAAATCCAATCGCGCAATTCACTCGGCTGGCAGAGTATCTGTCCTGGCGGGCAGCGTATCTGTCAGGCAGCCCCCACCGGCCCCCCCTTGGGAGGCCTAGAGCGGTCCCACCTCACCCAAGCTAGCCGACAGCGGGTCAACCGTACACCAACTCTCCACGGGAAGTAAAGGGGCGCTGCCCAGGGGCGACTGCCTTCTATTGCTGCCGGAAACGGCTCCGCCTGTCGCACGAAGCGATCGGATCGAGCTCAGCGCCACCAACCCCGGGGGTACGGGAGCGGTTGCGAGAGCACGGGTGCCACGTTCTGATATTCTGGCTGACATCGCCGACGGAGATTCACGTCTCCCGGCGCTGCGCCGAGCAGTGCTGTTCGCTCTCCGCGTCTGAATCTCTGGTCCTGTCGCAGGTACCCGGCGTGCCCCAGTAGTTCACGGCCATGTGCCCAGTGTAGTCAAGGCTAGGAGCGTTCGGCATCCCGAGCAGTGCCAAGGGAGAACGATGCCTGAACGTCGCGTGCCTCCACCTGCGCCGCGTCTTTGGGGACCCGGCAAACTCAGCCACCACGAGGAGAAGGCGAACGTGGGTGACTTCGCTGTCCGCAACGAGATGCGAGTTCCTTTGCTTTCAGGGGCGTTCAGAGTGCTTTCCTCGCCACCGTGCGCCCACCAACAGCGGGGAACACCAGTGGTGATTGGTGCTGTCTTCCTCGTTCCAACACGTTGGGGGGTTTGATCAACGTTTTCCGTTGTTTTGATTTCTGTGGCGTTTCTCCATGCCTTGGTGGCAACTAGCAATCTCCCTATCGGCAGGTCCGTTCTAACGAGGGCCATTGAGGTTCTAACAAGATGATGAGCGCGTTCGATGTGTGCCAAAGCATTGGTGTTTTGTGCTTCGTTTGTTTTCAGGATGCCATCAAGCCGTTGGCAGCAACCAGTCTGAACACACAAAAACAAGGTCCTGCAAAAGCATCGGCTGCTGTTACTGGTCAGAAGCGTAAGATGGCCTTTGCTCCTCAACTGCCAAACAACCCCGCTGCTTTGAATGCAAATGCTGCTGTGAAGAACTCAAGGTGCGTGATAGGCTGTCAAATTTTGTGGCCTTCTTCTAGTCCAGGTCACTGGTTGCATTTGCTGTGGACTTGCTTACCTCTGTGTGGTTCATGCCATTGGGCATTCTTGTATAATTTTTCGGACCCTCTTTCCCATCCCCCCAACTCCTGCCCCACTGCTGCACTCCATTGTTTTGCATAAGTGAACGCTCCTTTGTTCTGTCACCAAGACAATGTTGCTGTACTTACCAAGGCCATGACAAGTATCACTGCGCTGGTGTACAGTCAACAATAAGGCAGGTTGATGTTGCAGTTGAGAACTGATTGAACATGTGAATGTGGGGCTGTGTGTCATCAAGCGCCACTTGATGCTGAACACTGCTGGGCTCCAAAGACACTGTGCTTGCTGATCTGTGTGTCATTGCTGTGAAGGCAAAAGACAGCACCACCACCAGCAAGACCAAGGCCGAAAGAAATGTTCCTGAAGTCTGGTCCCAGTGCCCCTGCTGCCAGTCTGAACTTCTCCCTGAACCGGTAGGAGTGCAAAACATTGCCGATGGGTAAAACTGTGCGCTTCATGGCTTGTCACCAGCCCATCCCCAACTTAAGGTGATGGTAATGAAGCTTCCTGCCCGTAGAAGGGCAGGGGTTCGCCTCCACTGGACACTATCAATCAGTGAGGACTTATCATTGTGTCTCATGGCTTGTCCCCAGGCCCCAAGTGGATATGGCCAGTCTCATGAGGTACAAAAATCAGACTGATGGAGTACCCCAGCGCCGGCCCCTGGCTCCTCCTGCCCCACTGGGGCCAGTTGATGAGACAGGCTGGGGCTTGAGCTTGAGGGGCCGCGATGCTGATGCCTCGACAGCGGGGCGCAAGCCTGTGAGACCCCCTGTGAGATCTTCACCACAAAACGTCCCCTCATCGACAGAGGACCAACCACTGGCTGGCCAGCTCGATGTGCAAAACAAGCTGTTCTCGTATGGTGCCTTAGAGAGTCAGTGGATCCATCTCAACAGCTTACTGGAGGAAGCCATGGACAAGCAAAGGCGTTCGGTATGCACCAACATAAGTATACCAGGTCTCAATTTGTTTCTTTTTTTTTTTTTGGGGGAGCATTTCTTAATCAGGTGATTGCTGGCAGCTTGCGCCCACCATGTTCAGGGAGAATCTTCACACGCTGCCTGCTTCTCCAGTTTTCCACTTGTGCTGCTGACATAGTACTCATCATTCCAATGTCTTGTTTGTATCAACTTCACAGTCGAGTTTGCAGCTTGCACACATGCATTTGTGTTTCTTGCTAAGGCTGAAGATCAGCTTGGAAAAGGTGCAGTGGCAGTGTCCAATCTATATACCCAGGTTGGGGATCTCAAGCAGCAAGTGAGGAACCATCAGCTGGTCAAGATCGTGGACAGTGTGCTCCAAGCGCAAGTGCCAGCACTGGAGGAGTGGAGTAAAGTCCAGGTGCTGGGATGGAGATAAGACTGGCAGTGCATGGAGTGCCAACTGGGGAAAGGGACAGCCAATGGGGTGCTTGCTTCTTTTTGGACACCTCTAAAAGTCTTGCTGATGTTTGCGATACAGTTGCAGGTCCAGTCGTTTTCATTTTTGTTTGGCCTCTGGGAAGCAGTTGGGGCCATAGAGCCAATTTGCAAATGCGGAAATTGATTGGTTACACATAGACCCCAATGACTATCATGTTTCACCGCATTTGCTTGTGGCAACATCTTGAAGGCGCTTCTTCCCGTGTATATGGCTCTCCCTTCAAAATGTGACACAAGTGCGCAGCTGATGTTTCCAGTCCGCTGGCTCTCACAAGTATTTGTGTTGTAGGGTCTCCAACTGTTACTGCACGCTTTCTGATGCTGTGATATGCTCGAAATCCCCGCAATTATCATAAGCCAATTCTAGGCAATTGGCAATACTGGAAAATGCCCGTTGCTATCTATGTGATGCTACAAAACATGGAAAACCCCATACAAACGTTGCTACCAAAGAGACCTTGTCGACTCAGACCATTGGGCATCAAGCAGCCACAGTAGCAAATTGGCGATTGCACCCACTAAAGTCTTCAGACATTGGTGTGTCCCCGTGTTGATGCAGGACGATGTCCATAGCTCAGTGTCTTCCCTGGTTGATGCTCTGACGGCTTGTTTAACCAGTGTTCCTTTGGACGAGCTTGGGGTGGGCGTACCCTCAGCAAATTTCGAGGTGGAGCAGTTTAAGGCAAGCCTGCAAGACGCCGAGGAGGTGCTGAACTCTCTTCAAACAACAATCAAAAGCATTCCATGGCTGGTGCGTGAAAATAAAGGGGCACAACCTTCAAGCCAGTCCATGTGTGACACAGGGGTCCCTAAGGACTGTAATGGGTTGGACAGCTCCAGTGGGCTGGATAGAGCGACCAAAGAGGCACAGGACCTGCTGCAGACGTTGGAGGCGGAGGCATCCTATGTGGAGGAGTGCTGGGAACTGTTGGAGAGGCTGCAAAAGAAAGAACTGAGGGTGAACAGCCTGCGCTGTCAGATCATACAAATTGGAAGGGCTGGTAACAGGTGTTCTTGACAAATGCTAGCAGCCCTATTGGTGCGATTTGGGAGGTTCAGAGTAGCTCCTTTGTGCCGGATCCATGTGAGGTGATCCTGGTATGGGAGGAACATTGTTTTGCCTGTGAAACTACAGGCTCTGCGCACTGAGATCTGTACCATAGTTTACGCAGGCTTGACTCAAGAATACTTTCCAATCGCAGGTGGCGACCGAACTGCTGTGCTGTCACCTGGACTAATAGCATAACATGATATGTTAGTTCCCCACTCTTTGACAAGTTCATTGATATTGCATAATGGGCTTTGTCATCATTGTGGTGCACATTTCAAGCCGGTTGCCAGGAATGTATGTTATTGAACAGACCTGTTATTTGAGGGCCAAGTGTACCCACAAATCTAACCTGTTGTCTATGCTCAGCAGTTTTGTCTTTTGTGTGCCCACAGCCGTAAGCAATAGTGCTGGTCGAATATTGTGCAGGTTTCCTTTTCCTTCCACCGTTAAATGGAGGCCATCCAGATGGGAAGCTCATGGAGTGCATCCATCTGTAGTGGGTCCACAACTCTCACGTACCTACAGTTTGCCTTGTCCGACATTTCGTGCCACATTCAGAGACACAGGACGTCCACCCAGCCGATCGCCTGGAACCAAAGCAATCGATGTGATGCCACTTCTTCCTGGCGTTGTACCCATAGTCGTGTATGTGTGGCCCTATCTTTACGGTCAACATTTTTGCGAGCGAACCAAGCTAGGAGATCCTCATTGTGGCCCCATCTCTTAGAAGGGCATATTCCATAGGCCACACTGCAATATAAAACGGGCTGTCAATCATTGATGATTTGGACACCTGCATTCGGCCGTTCCCTGGGGCCTTGGACGCAGCGATGTGATCTCAAACCCAAGCTTTGCGACACATGGCCGCAAACTTATTGAGGCCAAGAATCCTTGCAGAACGCCTTGACCAGGATTTATGGTCCACGACATGGGAACCTGACATTCTCCCTGCACTAGCCTTCAAAATGGTCAGCTTGTCTGCAGCGGCCCCGCAGTGGTCTCAAGGGCAGGCTCTGTCCAAACCGGAGGAGCAATGGAGCACTGTGTGCGGCATAAAATTACTGGTTGCACCAAATCGGTGACTGCTTGCACCAAGTCACGTGCACACCATGTCCAACTCCGTCCAAATTGACCTAACCTAAAACCTAAACCCTAAACCCCAAAACTAGACCTGCCCTAATTCTAAACCTTACCCTAAAACTCACCCTAAAGCTAACCTAACCCTAAAATTGAGGTTAGGACATGGTGTGCACGTGACTTGGTGCAAGCAGTCACCGATTTGGTGCACGCAGTAATATTATTTCACTGTGTGCCCAGTACTGTGTGCTCAGATTTTAGAAGGAACACCAAAAAGAGGTTCTGGCCCGCTAGACTGCGGCCATGCCCTGTCATGACTCTGCGTTCGCTGCACCCCGCGCCACCCTCGTTCGCCTTTTGCCCTCTGCCGCGCGACGCCGGACGGCCTACGCGTCTCGGGCCGGCGCGTCGCTGCGGTTCCCCCCCGGCTGTCCCATCCCGCAGGCCACGCGTCGCGCGGCCTCTCGCCGAGCGCGAACCCAGCGACGTTCCGCTCGATGCGGAAGTCGTCAGCGCCGCGACGGCTGGCCCTTTGGATGCGCAGGCCCTGGCACAGCGCCCCGTGGCGCTGAAAGAGTGGGCGGTGACTTGCCGGGCACTCGGGTCTGGCGACCAGAGGGTGAGCACGCTCGCAATGAGCGTATTTTGATTTCTTGATTGGATGTTGGAGGTTGAAGATTGCGGCGGGCTGCGCACCCCGCGAGGGCCGCGACGCGTCCGTGCTGACAATGGAACTGGCCACTAGAAGGGGCCTGGATGTGATGAGGCCGTGCGTGTTTGCGCAGATTCTGCTGAGGAAAGGGGGGATTCGGGAGCCGACGTTCCGGCCGAAGGCACGTCAGTTTCTGCTGTTTCCGACCTCTTTTCATGCCGAGCCCGGCATGGTTAAAGAAAACTTCCGCGGGAGGTACTTCGAGGTATGCTGCCTGGGCCGGTGTCTCTGGGGATGGATGCCTGGCTGTGAAGGGTTGCTGTGTGGCTTCCAAATTTAGGGGTGTTTTGTTCTACCCTCCGCCAAGCGGCATGAACAGAGAGCAGTCTTGAGATACTCAGCAAAACTTGCAAAAGAAGCAACAGCACTGCAGTCACGAAGCTTCTGAACAAGATGCCAGTTGAGTTAGAGTAACAATTAATGAAACACAACTGTTTGTTGCTGCACCCACAAGGGATCTTTTGACTGGGAACAATAGTGTGGGCAGATTGAGGCAAATATGATGTGGAATTCTACCAAGGCTGGTGATCAGGGCACAAATGAACTAGTGTCCAAGAGAGTCATAATAAAGCAAGCTTTTGTCGTCCCTAATCTCTTTGCCATGTAGAATTTCTGGCTGGCATGGCACAACGCTTGATCAGGACGTTGTCCTATCTTGTGATGTGCCCTCACAGTATATGTGCATGGATGCACACTACTCACCAGCTGCGGCTGACGGTTTGTGAAGAGATACCAGTAATCTGTCGTTTATACCTTCAGAGCTCTATTGCACCTTCAGCATGGAGTGTCAGACAGTGTGCAGTGGGTTTGCAGCAGACCATGCATTGCCTGCATCGCCAGAGCAGTGCTTCGCACAGTGCCAGTGGTTGTCACAGGCAGATCAACTTGGGGCTGGCACAGGCTGCAGAATGGTCTTGTTTGAGGCAGAGCACTCCCTGTCAGCCTTGTAAGCGAAACATTCCCATTGGAATCCTGGCCAGTTGAGAATGGGTGGGCTTGGCAGATTGGGAGTGAGCATCACCAAACATTCCATTATGGGCTAACTTGTATAGGAGTCGTTGTCTGCGCAAGGGGATGGGCATATTTTGCCCATTCAGCACTTTGCCCTTGTGACTGGTGCCTGGGCAACCAAGGACCCCCACATTCTAGCCGTCTTGGAAGACTTGCACATTTGGACTGATCAATACATTGAAGGGCGGTTGAAGTGGCGCTCCAGCCAGCCCCTCACTGTGCTGGAGGTTCGATGCTACACATTGCCACAGCCCAAGGCACTGGCGATGAGGGAGGACTTCTCTGGGTGCTTCTCCTGGGGTGAGCCCAATATTCACACATTACAAACACATGGCACAGGACAAGAGGGCAAACAGAGAGTCACAATTGAAGCTGTGTTGTTCAGTCTTGCACATCTGCTGGCATGCTCTCATGTGCAGAATGTGGTATCCTCCACAGTGCTGCCTTGCTTAGGGAAGCAGGCATCCCAGCCAACTGGGTATCAGATGTGTATGTGTGTGTATCGTTTCATGAAAACAGGCCCCCTGCGCAATCCAGTCACTGACAGGAATTGGACAAAGGCTGTCCATGGTGCCAGGCCTCCCCTGTGCATTCGATGACTGCATTGCTTTTCAGATGGCAGCAGATTAATGTGTGGTCTGGCAGCATGGCAATACTGATTGGTTTCAACATTTGTCTGTGGTGATGTCAGTGGACTTGCCACCCAACACTGTAAACATTGATGACATCCAGAGGGGAAAGCCAGCTGTGGATGCAACGACATTTGAAAAAGGGCAGTTACAGCTCAGAGACCGGCTTCAAGACATTGTGATGGAAGCTGTTGATAACTGAAGCATTGCATCTTGGCTTGGTATGGTGCAGCCACTGTGTTATTTACCATTGCATCCTCAGACTGGCAGCACGTGCCCCCGCTGTGGGCAGCAGCTGATCTGGGCTTTGGAGGTTTGACTTTGGGAGGATGTCAGACAGAGCGCTGCGAAAAATGCCTAAATGGTAGCTGCAGACCTAAATGCAATTTGCGGTCGCGAGACAGACTGCGGATGCACCTTTGGGAATGTGACATAACGTAATTTAAATGAAAATGAGGTTGGTGGGGCTAAAGGCGTCCACGATGGGGAATTCGTCAGACCTACAGAGTAGATCTCCCATTTGTACCTGGCATTCCGTCCACCTGTTGGGCTAAGGTCTTGGGAAGCCAGCGCAGGCGTGCAACCCCTGTTGATGGGATATTCCAGCCTGTCTGTTTCATTTCTTGGCATGTTCCAAAGGACTGCAGAACAGTGCAGCCATCAACTTCGACGACCAAATTGGGGTACAGTACTCCGGGCTTTGTCATTTTGTGCCATGTGTTGCTGCATCTATTTGCAGTTAAGGATTGCGTCTTGTGAGGGTTTTCCTATGCATGATATTGCTTACGATATTTACCCATCTTCAACGGGGAATGAAAATGTTTAATTTGTGTGATTTGGTGATAGCATTTCACTGTGTCCAATTCTTTGTTGCCACTCCATTCAGTGACACTTGAGAGTTAATCACAAGTGAAACTGTATCTGGGGCCTTTCCGTGCACTAACTGTGCTGGCGCAGCAGTTGGGCTGAAGAATTTCCAAGGAGGAGCGGCTGATCCGCGTCAAATCCTACCCCTCGCCGACTTCCCGTGTTGGAACACGACTGTGCCCATTTTTGTCGCTTATTTTCGTTTTGTAAGGTGTTTAGCTGATAAGGATTCTTGCAATCATTCAAAGTGTGCTGAACTCTGGACGCCAGCAGGGTGCAGGAAATGCGCTTCCTGGCGGCTCCACAGCGAACGCACATGGCTATGTTACTTGCCCGAGTTGCGCTTTTAAATGACTCAGTCGACAATGTCAACTCGATGTCGATAGTCGTCCTCTGGCCCAGGTCAACATCTCCAAGGACGTGGGAAATCCGTAACAAGAGCTACTCCATCCCAAAGTATCTGGGTTGCAGGACGCCTTTAAATCGCGGAAGAAATTGAGATGACCCGAGGATAGGCACCTGAATGAGAAGTTTCCATTGGAAAATATAGGTACAGGGGTGGTGGTGACAGGATGTGAAGCAAGCCAAGGGCGAGTGTCGATCAAATTTAGCACAACATGGGACGTGGGATCCGCTCACTTGACATCCGTCTCCCCATTATTTAGCGCAACCGAATCACATCACATCACACCACATCACCGGGGAATCCTGGCGCTGCACGCAAGCAGAGCCAATCCCCTGGCATACGATTTTAGGATAAGACCAACCTCACCCAGTCAGGAACCTTTGAAGGTCAATGCATCCCAGGCACTTTGCACGCGGATATTGCACGAACTTCAATCTCGGAAATATTCAGGAATTCCCATGAAGCAACAGGACTCTTCCAAGCAGCAATCAAAAAGATCCCCATCTCTCGGTCCATCTCACTCAACAACCACAAGACCCACAGATTGCAGGCCGTTTGCCTCAAATTCGAATCTTTGATTTCTTGAATTTCAGGCTGGAAGCCCTCAATTCACACATCCCCCACCCTTCCACCTCCCACCCATAACCATGTGTGCAGGAATTTTAATTGCAATCTTTTCAAGCTCTGAAGGACTACATCCTGTGGAAAAGTCACATGTTTGTTATGGGTTCCAGTCTCACACACAAGTGACACACGTGGTTGGACGACACAAAGTGTTTGGCTGTCAAAATTTTGCTTTTGCGATGTGTACGAATCTTGACATTTTCACTCTCTCATTTTGCCAGACTAGTGAAGGTACGATAGTTCAACAAATGAATGACAGGTTGTGTTTATCATGCACAAGGAAGAGAGAATGCGCACCATGATACGGCCACAAGTGGCATCGCCCATATTTTCGGCAGTATCAACTATGTTAAATTCGCCGTTAGTCATGAAGCTATGTCACCCAATGACTGGCTCATGACTAGCACATGGCGACTGACTGGGTGTCACTACACCATAGAGTCAGCATTGACATGGACAGCTGCACAGCGTTGCTAGAAAAGCGGGGAAAGCACGCTGATGGACTTGCTTCGATATTAGAAAGTGGCAAGGCATGTAGAAGGCGTCATACAAAAGGACAGAGTAAAAGACACATTTTAAGGGTTGGAATAGGCCAGTATAGTTCAATGCACTGGTCAAATCAACTTGCAAAATAGGATGTGGAGACAAAAATATACTTTGTAGCACTTGCCCTATGAAATTGGGCATTTATGAGACCGTCAGAGCTGTGAAAACCCGAAAAGTGGGGGAAATGCTGTCAAAATTTGACTAGAAAACAGCACGTTTTACTGCAGAAATGGCGGACAGTCGGGGCATAGTTTTGGGTAAAAAGCTGGCTGGGAATATGGGCGTAACACTGCCAAAAGTCGGTCAGCATGTGCAGCTAATCAATGGGAGTTTATTGAAAAAACGGGGACTGATTTGGATAAGAATTGAGGAAGTTATGGAGCAGAATAGCGCTGTGATGGCGGCTGCCATCAGGCCGTCAATATGGTCATGATATATGATCATTTACAGTCGAATGTACGCTGCTCTCATAACCAGCGCATTGGGTTTAGCTAAGCAGTTGCAAAGTGACTGTTGGACCCCACGTTTTCAAAGGGTTATTGTCATGGGCGCTTGGAAAAAACTAGAAAATTGGCTCAGCGTGTGTAAATCTATACTTTAGGCCGTTTTTGGGAGCTGGCAAGAAGCGAGGAATGTGCTGTAAAGTTCCTGTCACGCTGACCTGATGAGTAGTGCTTGAATTATGGCAGTAACACGTTGGGATTATGGGGGGCCGTTTGAGTAAAATGGGACACCTCCATTTCCAGTGGTTTGGTGTCCGGTCGGTGCAAGTTGGGACCATCGGTCAGCCATAATTGAGACTAGTGGTTGTAGTGAAAGAGTGAGACGTCGAAAGGAAAAATGGCACAGTTGCTTGGTGTACAACTCCTTGCAGCCACATGCAGTGTGACTATCTGCCTCTGCCCGTGCGTTCTGCAGTTCCCAATGTACTGGGGAACCGTGGGACGCACCAAGGGACCCTGCATCCCGTACGGGAGGCGTGGGGATGAGCCCTGAGGACCCCAAACGTTTATGCGTGCGCGCAAGCTCTGTCGGGACAGCCCGAGCAGGTGGAGCGTGGCGCGGTAGTCAGGACCCCGCGGCCCTTCGAACGGTGGCAGAAAACGAAGGGGCTGGAACCAACCTTGTGCATCCATTGAAATGGCTGTCTTTGGCGGAGAGGAGGACATGGATGCGAACGCCGGGGAATGGACGCCCCGTTTGGACGCGCCGAGCCGATGGGAACAGCGCACTCTTCGGAGCGCTGTAGCTGGTTTTGTTGGTGCGCCAGCCAATGTGGACTCAACCGAACGGGGAGGGACTTCCATCCCCATGGGCGAGGCTGGCATTCCCACATACCTGGCGGTGGCGTTTGCGGCGAACTCGGCAGCCATTGTGCCTTCGATTGGAGGCTTATGGACTGGCCGCCGTCCCCACGCCCAGGTGGGCGTTCGCCCTGCGCCAAAACATCAGGTGCCTGATCGAAGGAGACCGTGGCCTTTGGTCACCTCTCCGGGAATGCGCCTGGCTTGCCGCGGAGGGTGACCGAGCGGCGAAGATGCCGCGCCCCTTTTCTTGGAAGTCGGAGGGCCCGCCGACCTTCATGGCCGAGGGCGCGGCAAGCATGCCGGTGAGCTACATTCTGCACTCGCGGGAGGTGCGATGGGAGCTGCTGGCCGCATCCAAAACGAAAGTTTGGATCGGCGTGAACGGCGAGATGCCTCTCAAAGATTATACCGAGGGGGCTTGGTTTTCGGAAGGTTTGAGTGCTCGCGAAGAGCTGGATGCCCAGGCGAGTGAGCGAGAGGCCTTGCGCAACCGACTGCCCGCCGATTGGAAAGCGCTTTACGAGGAAAAGGTCAGCAGGCGGGTTCGGGATGGAGAAACCGAGCGGAATGCCCATTGGTTTGAGGCGTGGGTGTTGCGCGCCACAGTGAGGGGGCACGCAAAGGGGGTGTTTGATAGGGAAACTGGTTGCCCAGTGCGGGCACTCGAAGGCCATTAGTCCCGGGACCCAACACCGGATCCCAAGTACTACGTACTTGGGACCACACCCGGGCACCAGCACTATAGTACTGGCGGCCACCGCCCTGGTCTGGGTTATTATTATTATTGTTAGAATACGATATCCGAAGTCCCATCAGACCGGATATCGTATTATTGCCCCATGTACCGTCTAAACCAATACATCACTCCCCCCCCCCCTTAGTCGCGACCCACGACGATTGGATGTCCGAGAAAGGCAGGACTGGGCAATCTGATGCGAGAAGCGGGAGGTACTATGAGCGGGGGGGGGAAGGGGCGCCAGTAGCCCGCCAAAGGGGCGGGGGGCGAAGAGAGTGCGGGGGCGACGAACACCAGAGATAGCGCGGGAAGGAGCCGCGAGGGAAACAGCATGGTGTGTAACGGTGAAAAGTCATTGGGCAATAGTGATGTGCCGAACCCAAGGAGGTGGGTAACAAGAACGCGCAGGGGAAGGCTGTGCTCAGTGGCCAGGGGGGGCTCACGGTATAGGGGAACCCCGAATAGCATCGACTACGAGGAGCCAGGAAGATGGCGTAGCCGGGTCCCGGAAAGGGCGGGAGCGGGAGAGGCACGCACACATAGGGGAGGACAGGCGAGACTGCCCCCCCCCCAAAAATGGGCAAGAGGCATAACAAGGAGCGAGGAACAAGGGAGGGGGTGGCATGTCCAGCACAACCCCCCTCCGAGAATCCGTGGAGAACCCTGCATTGCTACCTCTAAACCCGTACCAAGCAATAAGAGACAATGCGGGCACCCTAGAGGGGTCGCAACAGTCCCCAATGCGCGCCGCAACCCTTGGACGGCCAGGAAGGGAAGGGCAATAGAAAGAGAAAGGGGAGAAAGGACCCCCAGGCACTCCCAGAAGGCAGGGTGGAGATCAAGGATCCTGCTGCTCCAGCCAAATCAGGAGAGTGACCCATCGAGCGTCCCGCAAACACCCCCGCCTGATGAACAGCGGGGAAGGGGGGAGCAGGCTCATCTAGCCGGATACGAGGGCTGCAAAACAAGACACAAAACGGAGGGCTCAAGAGGAGCATGGGGACCAGCCAAGGGCTAGCTCGAAGACGGCGGAGGGCGCCGAAGCGGCGGCTGAAAGGCCTCCTTAGGCAGACGAATCAACGAAGGGTCCTGCTGAGCCTGGAGTGCGAAGCGCTGCAACGCTTCCTCACAGTGGGTGAGGTTGCGGAGGGGTGCCCAGGAATTGTGACCCATATCATAGCCCTTCCATTTAACCAAATAGTAGGGCTGGCTGGTTCGGCCACGCCGAACGATGGTCTTCTGGAGGAGGGCCTCGACCTCATACTCGAGCTCCTCGTCCAAAAGCACTGGGGGAGGAGGAGGAGGCAACACCGAATGACCTTGGATGTACCGGCGAAGCAAGGAAATATGGAAGACCGGGTGCAGCCAGCGCAGGGCGACAGGCAGATCTAGCCG